>MU183016.1:43087-69985 GCA_016904865.1 Pissodes strobi | reverse complement strand
GCGTTTATGGAGAAAAGTCATCCTCTTTCCCACGATATTGAGGACAAAATCACAGTTCTACAACAGCGTATGGAACTGTTAATTAATATTTGGAGCCAAAGAAATATTATTTATGAAACGAACTTGGATGTTCAGCTGTTTAAGAGAGAAGCAAACACGCTGGAGAGTTGGCTGGTTCTTAGAGAGGACATTTTAAGAGATGGAAAAGTTGGTGACAGCATATCACAGGTAACCTCAACTATGATCTAGGAATTTTCGTGTTTTACCTCCGTATGAAAAATACCCTGAAGTATCAACCCTTTCAATGCTAAATTATTTTAGGCCAACTTTTCATTTAGTGCGCAATAAAATGACTCTTACAGGAATACTCGTCTTGAGCATGAAATATTTTGGGTATGTGCTTAAAACGAGTTTCTTCGCAAAATATTTTTCCTTTATAACATCAGCAATTTATTTAACTTTGACATACATAGTAAGTAGAACAGGGGATGTCTTAAAAACATTTCAGTGTGATATATTCTGAAACACGATTCAATGCATAATAGCTTTATCTTACACATGTATCGGCTTTCCTTTCGCTTTATGTTTTAGCTGCAGACGACACATCGTTTGTAGGGCGATCCTTATAGGTAGACTTTGGAATCACATCAGGAAAATGTCTTGTAGTTAGTCTAGTAGGATTGCTTTGACTAACTCTCCCTGGTGAAGAAGATAAAACTAGTTTTTTAGAAGAAAGCAAAAAAATCTTACCCCCAGTTCTGGTTCCACCAACAGAATCGTCGTGCTATTTTTCCAATAGTTGTCTGGTCAATTCTAATTGTATCAGATCAAAGGCAAAGTCAAAGTCAAAATGTACTTTCTTGTTTCAAGAAACGTGTACTTATTAACAAAGTCAATGCATAAAGTGCAATAAAAAGTACCAATGTATAAAAGAAATAAAAAAAAACCTAAATAATATGGACCACCAAACTATTTTCAGTTAGTTAAAAAGAAAAACTAAACAAAAAATAACATTCAATATAAACTCAATCATAAAAAACATGATGAAACAAAATATAAAAATTGATAAAATATGACTAGAATACTGTGTATTTAAAATAAAAGAAATAAAAACTATATTGTATAAATTAAAATAATAAAATATATCTACAAGAGACAAAAAAATTTTTGAAAAATTAAAATGACGTAGGTACACAACAGATGTAGATATAAAAATCAATAAAATAAAACAGTGAAAACAGAAATTTGTCACTAAGATATAAAGCTATTACAGTACCATCAAAAAATACTCTTCTAGACAATAATAGGCCTTGCCTTGTATTTTTTTACTGATCAGAAGAATTGCTTATTACTTTCGATATTCCTATATATTCCCGGTAAATGATTATTTTCACTGATAAAGAATGGTCTGCAATGTTCTCTTGGTTTTAGTTTACATAAATATCGCAATGCTCTTTTCTGCAGTACAAAAAGTGACTGGAACTGTTGTTGGGTAGTACAACCCCAAAAAGCCACTCCATATCCTAAATTAGACTCTACAAGGGAGAAGTAGACAGATCTTGACATATGGTGCCCCAAGTTGTGACTGACCACTCTCACTAAGGGCTATTCTATACGGGCAGTTAAAACGCGGCTGTTTTGCCGCTAGGAACGGCCTATTTAAACAAAACTTATGCTTTTAAATGACGCTATCTACATGAGCGTTTTTGCTGCTTCCTCTGTCGGCGTTGAAACAGCCAGTGGCCGTTGCAACGCCTCTGGAGGCGTTGCAGCCGCTAGCGTCATAAACGCGGATCAAACTACACGAAGCAAAAATACGCGGATGTGCCGCATCTACGCAGTAGTGATCTTCGCAGCTGCAAAACAGCCGCGTTTCAACTGCCCATGTAGAATGAGTCCAGCGTTTTGGTCGCTGTTTAACAGTCGCGTTTTGACAGTCACGTGTAGTTTTGAGATGTTTTGTGCGGTTACTAGCGGCAAAACAGCCGCGTTTTAACTGCCCGTATAGAATGGCCCTACGTAACAAGCAGAAGCTAATTTTTTATTCAGGGCTGTAATATACTCGGTGAATTTAAGTTTCTCATCTCATGCCCAAAAACTTTACAAACGATCTACACCTAACAATATAATTATACAGTGTTAAATCATTAAAACTACACTTAAATGACAATATATTTGTTTTATTAATATTAAAGCACAAGCAATTGCATTCACAGCACTGCTTTATCCTTTTAATATCCTCTGAAACTTTAGTGGTCAGGTTTTCAAGGCTCTTGTCCAACCAAAGGATTGTGGTATCATCTGCAAAGAGAGTGAGAGAACCAGTGACGTCAATACTAGTTACATCATTAACATACAATAAAAATGATAAAGGTCCCAATACTGAGCCTTGAGGCACACCATGGGGATTGATAAGCTCTGATGAATCAGCTCCCTGACACCTAACCATCTGTTTTCTATCCATTATATATGATGTAATCCATTCAAGGACAGTTCCCCTAAATCCATAGCGCTCCAATTTTTCTAGTAGTATTCTATGATTCAGGCAATCAAACGCTTCAGAGAAATCGCAAAACACCGCTGCAGCCACATCTCCCTCAATGAGTCCCATGTCATTGTCTTTAAAGAAAAGGTGCTGCCCCCAGTGGGTGGCACCAAAAACAGTATTTCAGAATGAAAACACGTGCAATGTTTATCCTACATACGAAAAGGAAGGGGTAGAAAGGGGAATACAAAATTATATTCGCGGAGCCGTAGATTTCCAAGAAATGATCTTCAGCCAAGGCTAAGTGGCTAGAAGCGGTTTTATCAGTTTAATTTTTACACACAGAATGAAATTTCCAATACCTGCTTCCCCAATCTTGACTTTTCAATTGAATTTATTTTATTGTTTGGGAAAATAGTTTTTAGCATTTTAAACACATTGATTTTTGTATCAATTTCTTAACTAGTTTCTATTATTCATATAGGCCTAATTGAATTGGTGCAGTAGTCGAAGAAAATAGATTTGCATATGCCATTAAAAAATGGGAAAATAATAAACAATAATAAAATCCTATTTGCTAAATGTAAAACGTTTTGACTTGATATAAGCAAAATTTTACAATATAAACTGGATATTTTAACGCATTCAAACTTAGGAACACTAAAAACATATTATTAAACTATAAAAAAAATTATATTTATAAAAATTGATTATTCGTTTCCTATTATTAGTCAAAAAGTAAGGTATTACACTTTTTAAACTTACAATGTTTAGAGAGAAATATAGCTAAAAATTAAATTTAGTTCCAATAGTAGTAGTTTTATGTATTTTTTCTTTTTATAGAAAGAAGACAATTAAACATTTTCTGCAATTTTATGCTTTAATGCACCAGAAACATGTATTTATCAAATTATTGATTAAAATGTCTCGTTATTTGGAGATTAATAATATAATTAAATATTTTTATTTTATTAAATTTCATTATTTTTGCAAAAGAGGGGGAGATAAGAAATAAGGTGTTTAAAAGCTGAAATCAAAACCCTTACCACTTTGGATAAGTCTTTATTTAATATGAGTTCGGCATGCATTAATACTAATTTATGTATCGGTACATATAATATTGCTCCAGGCCAACAGCCAATGTTCAAAACTTTCAATCGCTTATAGCCATTATTATCATTATTACATAATTGACAATCAAATTAAATTAATATAAATGTACTCTTCAAAATATATACTGTAGTTTATTCGCTATAATCAAGTAAATAATTTTTGAAAAAATTCGGATTTACGATAGTGAAATAAACAACATCCGAGTGAAACTATATTTACTCGAAAATTAAACAATTCAATTGATAAAACGCATGAACCTATACAACCCTTAAAACTAAAGAACAAGTATATAAGACAAAAAATAAGCATCGAGAGTAGTGTGCTGTTTCGGGCAACTTCTGGTTTGGTTCATCCCTTATTTTCAACTGATCATTTTATGTTCACCTGTATTATTTCCCTTTGAAATAATTCATTTATTTTATCTTAGATGCCAATTTTTTTCATATCAAAGTTTTGTGTTATTGCCTATCAAACTTGTAAAGTTATACATGTTATTAAAATAACTTTCTTGTATATTATAAGTTACAATTAATCACCAGTTAAGGAAATTTGAAACCATAATTATTTTTGCTATTTTTCAATCAGAAGTTGCTAATATAGCTATTGTGATAAACTGATGTATCAAGAGATTAGATCGACTACAACTCCATAAATAAGTACTTATAAATATTACTTAAATATCGAAAAGTAATTGGACTACATTAACATAGATACAACCTAAAAGCATCACCATTTAATAAGAATCAACTAATAAATTAATTGTAATCCGTCGATTAATGTTTTATCTTTATTTAAATATAAGATGATTCACAGATCTCATTTATTAGTATTTAAAAATTTATATATGTATATATATTTAAAATTGTCAAATAATATTCAAAATCAAAATCATGTTTCCCTGCCAAACAATATTGGTCCATAAAAGTTACTTTTTAATTTAAAGAATTCAAACTCGCTAGAAAAATATTACTTTTTACACTGTGAAAAAATCCTTAATTGTAGTAAATTGGAAAAATACAATTATATAATATACATTTAAAGTTTTATGTTCCAGTTAAAAAAAACTGCAAACAATTTTTTCGATTACTAAGTAACTAAAAATAACTCTTGGAGTAATATTAAAATGTTGTTTTTTACTCCGTGAATAAAAGTGGATAGTGAATAAAAAAATTATAATGTCAATTCGCATTTTGAATATGACTTACATTGTTTATATATTAAAGTCCTTAATAAAACATTAATTATGAATTCCCGGTGGGATAAACATGAATCACCTTCAAACCAGCTTATCCGGGCAATAATTGATTTTTTGTTTTAAAAATAAATAGTACATTGGACATCTCTACGCTTTGCTGTATTGAAAGCCATCTAAGTGGCTTTAGCATCAAATTAATAGGAATATAACGTGTACAGAACAATATAGTGCGCATAGCTTTATTTCGTAGCAACTGGAGTCTTTATATATCAGCCTTTTTACCTGATATCAACAATGAAAAACATTAATTGAAATGCGGATATATAATGGTATTATATATAAGAACACGACTCCAGTGACTAAGAATCTCAGCTATTCTCCTAAAAAATTCTATCTTTTCCAATTTTTTTTTCTAATATGATCTACATGTAACGAAAAATTAAGCTGACAATCCAAGACTACCCCTAAATATTACTAGATGCATTTTCAAATAGGCTATTAGATATCTATCTTAATCCAATAATTATTTTCTAGAAATCTATTACAATTCTGCTTAGAGCCAAAAAAAACATGTACTTTGTCTTTTTTTTTAACCTAAGCCTATTTACACACAACGAGTTATAAAGGATGTCAAGTTTTGATTTCATAGTATCTAATACCTGATTAAAATCCTTCCCGCAAACACAGATCAACATATCGTCCACAAACAAACTTAGAAACATATAATTTAAAACTCGGTCTAGGTCATTGACATATAGCACAAACAAAAGGGGGCTCAGAACACTGCCCTGCGGCACCTCTATCTCACTATCAAACGGATTTGAGGACACATTATTCACTCTAGTCACTTGGGAGCAATCCTCCAGGTGGTCAGTGAACCAAATAAGTGCACTGTTTGTAATTCCGTAGGCCTGTAATTTGTGGATAAGTCTTCTCCTATTGATGGTCTCAAACGCACGCTGAAGGTCAATGAAAACGCTCAGGACAACATTTCCATCATGAACATATGAACACCATTTTGAACAGACATCCTGTAGTGCTGACTCGCACGAATGTTTTTCCCAAAAACTCGACTGACCTTTAAATAACAATTTGTTTACCTCTAGAAACTGTCGCAGTTGTGCATACCACAATTTCCAGAATTTTGTCTATTACTGATAATAGATTAATGGGTCAATATATTCTTCTGGTTTATTTGGGCTAGGCACTTTCGGGATAGGCACAACAACACTGGTTTTAATTTCCTTTGGAACTCTTCCTATTGTAAGGGATGTATTGATCAGGTGAAGTAAAGAGTACCCAAGTACACAAAAAGCAGTCTTTAAAAATTTAACTGCTGAGATTTCTTGAACCACATTTAATGGGAAAATATTTGGCACCAATGACGAAGACATACTTTGTAGGCACATCGATCAAAGAAAGCTTTCTCGCCCAGGGGATGTTTCTTTACAAATTGATGCTCTCAAAATAGACGTTATCTGAAACAAATTAAAATCTAATGTAATTTTGACTTAGTTTGTAAAGAATTTGTTTGTCAAAAACTGAAACAATTAAAAAAATACAAATGTGGAACAACCCAAAAAAGTAAATTGAAAGAAATCTAAACGCGCGTGCTTTAAAAGTGCTCTTATACACTTATATCATAACATGCTATTCATTAAATTCAATATTAATTCCATACATTTGTCATCCTTCCTTATACATGCCTATCAATCAATTAATTAACTATTCAAAACTGTTCATAGACACCTAGACGTGCAACATCTGTGTATATGTACTTACGTACAAAATAAACGTTAATATTATGAGAAAGCATACTGATGGATATAAAAAAGTAGATGTAAAGATTTACCCTATCCCTATCTACATATATATGATTATTATAAAAATGTTCATCGTATTTAATTAAACCTGTTCTGTTTATTATTGCAATACTCTGATTTCCGACAAAAACTACAAAACAAAGGAAGTGGGTACTTTTGTACTTACCCAGAAAAAAAACGTAGATAGATAATCGCAATTTACTCAGCCCAAATTAATCGTTACAACCCAAACACAAACATTTTACAAAGTAAAGCTTCTTCAACTTGAACAATGACGGAAAATATAAAAATAAACAATGAGATATTCGGAATTATTAGGAGCACTGGTCCACGCGGCTCCACTCCGCGCCGCCAGGTAACAGCCCTTGGGAATGCACCAATAGAAATGTAGGAACTCCCTCCTTGCAACGTCTCTCGTAGGATGCGTAGTATTTTCTTGAAATTCAAGAATGGGCACATTTCAGGCCGGGCGCCATCTAGCGATGAGGCCTTTTTTCAGTTCGAGGTTGAATAACTATTCCCTGTATAAACAAAGCCCATGTACAGTTTTTCTAGGAAACTAAAGATTGCATCCCTTGTACCCTTTGAGCTTTGAAATCCCCATTGACAGTTATTAAGAGTCCATGGCGCGCCTAAAATAGACCCATTTTACGTGCTCGGCTCTTAACACATA
This sequence comes from Pissodes strobi, assembly GCA_016904865.1. NCBI lineage: Eukaryota > Metazoa > Arthropoda > Insecta > Coleoptera > Curculionidae > Pissodes > Pissodes strobi. The sequence goes on along the minus strand of MU183016.1, from coordinate 62,696 downwards.
TTTCGAAAACGAATAAACTTAGCGACCTAAATTAAAAAACACTGGAAAGATAGCCCTGTTTCCTAGGGTTGCCGTGTAATAGTTTTTCCAAATTGTTTTTTTAATTTGTGAAATTTAGATAGTAATCTATGCAATAAATCGATATGTTTACAATTTTTTTCCTTAAAAATAGGGACCTAAATCAAAAATCGCTTACACGAGGGAAGTGGGCCGATCTTTTAGCTTTGCAATGATCCCAAAATAATATCGATTTGACAAAAATTACTCAAAATTCTATGCTAAGTCCCGAACGTCTGCAGCACTTCACAAACCAAATATTAAAATGCATCAGTCACGTGCGTTTTAGTCAAGGGGAGGAGCATGTTGTGGCCGTTTACTGCGGTCAGGACTGGACTTAAACGTAGCGGATTATATATATATTTTTGTGTCAAATAATATATTGGATGCAAATCACTTTCACTATTCATGATTCTATAATCTGTAGGATTCAAGCAATGGTTTTTCTCTTTTTCCGTTCATTCTTAGAATCCGTTTGTATTCGTTTATAAATCGGATCCGTTCGGCTAATTAATGAAAACATATATTTAAACATTATTATTTAAAAATATGTTTTCATTAATTAGCTGAAAGAATCCAATTTATAAACGGATTCTAAGAATGCGAAGCTTAACCGGAACTAAAATGTTTTCCGTTTGTCATGCTTCAAATAAATATTTCGTATCAGTTCTGGTAGGCTCCAACCAGTTATTAATTCCCTAAAATAATGCATCATCGGTCTGTGATTTACGAGCACGGACAAAAAAAACGGCGGAGACGGCTTGTTCGACATCAAAAGGGTCGGTCAACTTACTTATTCATTGTAGGTACTCGGCGCCGCGCCATCCACCTGCATACAATAAAACGGTCTAAATTTTAATACCGCCCTTATTTTTTTTTTTTTTTTTATGGCAGTGGCACACACACTAAAGGTAGATCCTATGGCGCTCGACGAGTGTGTTCGAAGATGTTGATTGACACGGTTCTTGAATATTTGTAGGTTGTAATTAGTGGGAAACAGATGTCCTGGAAGTGAGTTCCACAGTGTTGTCATTTGTTGTCAATTGTTCGTCTTGTAGTAGTCTTGTCAAGTACTTACAAACTTTTTTCTGTTTCCCATTGCGTGTTGTTATTTACTTTTACGTAACAATTTTGACTACATTGAACTTAGTGCTTAGTTTAGTGATCAAGATCAACTCTTGTGCCGCGCCGGCCAGACATTCTGGACTTTCTGTTTCTACCTTAGTGCCTAGTTTAGTGTAGCGATATAAACTGCTTTATCATGGAACCTGATTATCGAAAAGGAGCAAAATCAAAGTTGCGTTTGTGTGCACGTCGAAAAAAAGGGAATAACATCGCTAAATATAATGCGTAAGTTTTTTTATTGACAACCTCAAGAAGCACCATATTTTTTAAGAGCGCTCATTCCTTTTAAAGAGCGGGAGAAGTGACTGCATATAACTAAATGTAAAATATTTAGAATGATGTAGTTACAAGCGTTCAGCTTTTTGAAAAGATGGGAAAAATTGTTTGTTTTTCGGATAATTTTTTAAGTTCTCTGGATAGATAAACAAATTTCTCAGGTTTTTTTTCATTTCTTGAAAATTTGAAATATTAAAGTAATTATAACACTTTGAACTTAGTTGAAATTCGTCATTTTTCTACTTTTTAACTTCATGCACTGGGGTTATAGGCCATTATAAACCAAAACAAAAAAGAAAGAGAACCATAGAAAAATATTTTTTATCCGATCGGACGAAAAACTATACCTTTCCGATGTGTTTTCTCACCACAAAAGTCATGATTCCAGTATATTGTATTCGTTGCTTGGCAACTTGCAATAACTGTACAAGAATAGAAAATAACTGTCCGGGAATATATTCCCGTCCTAGGCCGGGAATGTAACATTTCTGTTCTATTCAAACGCCTTGTTTGTCAAATCGACGTCTATCAAAAGCAACATTTAGATGTTATTTCCGTAGTTACGTAATAAACTTCAAGCTCGCTCGATTCAAAACTTGATATTATGTTAAGTTTAAATTTAAAACACCGTTTTTATTTAGAGTAAGATTTGGCTCTATTTTTATAAGTACGTATTCTAATTAATTTCGATCCGATAAAAAATAGTATGTGCAACTCGTAGGAAAAGCACATTCCTGGACTCCTGTGTTGCTGGCCTCAGCAATTACCACAGTCGTCCAGGAATGTTTTGCTTTTCCTCCTAGTTACACAATATACTATTTTTACTCTTGGTAAGCATTTAATTTTTTTCCCCAAGGTATTGACATAAGAAAATATGGACTTGAAGAAACGTACAGGCCCGGAAGGATTTCCCAAGATTAAAAAGAAGGAATACTAAAACACCCGTTTTCGCGTTTTTTTAATACGAAGTTTTTTTCTCGGAAAAAATTGCAAAAAATACGATATTATTTTCCTTGTTTTTGTGGTATTTTTTTAACATAAACAAACACATTAAAAAATATGTAAAAATAGAAATATTTACCTTTCGTACTCTCTATACTGGTATATACAAAAAATTGTGGTTAAGTCGTTTTTCCCTTACTTTGGCTTGTCATTAACCCAGAATAGGTGTATTCTTCCCATAAATTTGGAATTATATTTTCCAGAAAAAGCTACTGCTATACAAAAAGAGTTTAATTTGCTCTTTCTCATAGGAACCTTAGTTTTAAAAAGTTTCAAACATAACCTTCAAAAACAGGTGTTTTTGTTTAGTTTAGTTTCCATTGAAAAAAATGTCAAAAATAAATATGTTTTTTTTTTATTTTATTTTCTTATCCAGTTTTCCTGGTACGCTCCAGGAAAAATCTGACGTCACTTCGGAAATCTCCAACCGCGAAAACGCCTATATCATAAATGAAGATATTCCCCTTTTTTTTCGTTTTTTTTCTTACCCAGGAAAAATTTTAGGTCATATATGAAGTCCCCGTTCCCGAAAACCCCCTTATACCGAATTTGAACTCTCGACGGCATATCATTTAAAACTTACAATTTTTAAGGGAGGAGTGGGGGGATCGAAATTATAAATTTGGTTTTTGGGATCATGGCAACCACTACCATCCACCTATCGAATATGAACACGATCGAAAAATATATTTTTTCTCCGATTGGCAGCAAATATTAATTTTGCAGACACATATCAATCAGCAAAGTATTACTTTTCCTGTCCAGGCAGCAAAGTAAGTACTTTGCTGCCTAGGCAGCAAAGTGATTAGTCTCCATGGGAATAAAACGTTTGACATAAGTTGTCAAACTATAATTATTATGGACATATACATTTCCATAGCAACCAACCGTTCCAACAATTGCGATTTCTATCAAATTTTGTCTTAATTTATCACTACAGGAAAAATAAAAAGATTGTGGGAATTGTAATAATTTGCAAATATACAATATACATATATCATTATAAACAATCGGAGAAAAAATTATATGTTCAACTCGGCAGCAAAGTAGATTGACTGCCTTAGCTGAATTCCTCGCCTCGCTCCGCTCGGCTATGAACTATCAGCCGCGACAGTCAATCTACTACTTTGCTGCCTAGTAAAACAAATAACTATTTCCCCAAGAGGAAAAATAGGCGTCTCCGTTTAAAAAAAATACCGAAGCAAATTTTTTCAAATTATAGAAAACGAATTATTACTGATTTTATGGAATCAAATCGCAGCAGGCTTCGTCAATTTAGGGCCACAGAGCTATACAGGGTCAAAATGTTCTTCAAAAATTAATGTCAAAACCCCCATATATAGCAAGTTTTAAAAAAAAATTCTCCAATTTTGCCCAGCGCACGTTCTCTGTTGATGATTTACCCAAATTTATAACGATAAACAAAGGGAATATTTAAAACAATTATCAGCTCTTATATATTTTCAATCATACATTCTGCCCATTCCAACAAGATTTCTATACTTTATAACCGGCAGCCCACTCGGTTTATAGTTGTTGTTAAAGCTCATCTCATCAATTCCAACCAGCGCGGCCGAACAACATTCAATATTCAGAATATCATAATAATAACGGTAAATCGGTAAATATGTACCTAAATACGTCCACCGTGAAATCGGAGTAGTGGGAGCGCGTTAGTCTCCACCCCACGCCGTAACGCCCGTGTACCCGACCCCGTAGCGCTACCCGAGCAGTCGAACAGTGAACGGACTCTTAAGCAGTTTGTGCATTGAAATAAAAGAGAGCATTTTAGTCTTCACTAATTTTTCTATTATTTTAGATAATGTGGGGAGTAAGGATGTAGATCGATAACAAGCGGGATCACTTGAGTCTCCTGCTTTAAATAGAGGTATGATCAAATCAGTTTTTAAGCAGGAAGGAAACACGCCCTTATCAAAGGATCATTTATAGCATTTGTGAGTGCACTCAATGCTGAGTCTGGTAAATTTTCAAAAACTTTGACTGATATATCATCCAGACCAGCAGAATTCTTATTTTTTATTTCCTTAAAAGTACTTCTAATTTCTCTTATATTAGTGTGGCCCATATAAAATGATTCCAAAACAGACACATTACGAAGAAAAGACATGGGATTCACTTGAGAATTCAAATCTTCTAATAAGTTTTGAGCAACAGAGCAATAAAAGTCATTGACTTCCTCTGATGGCCATATTACATTTTTCCGAAGACGAGCTACATTTCTCCCCTAATTCATTTGCAATCTTCCATCCTTCCTTCACCCTGTTTCCAGCCTCATTCATTCTACCCTCATAATACATTTTCATTGATGCCCGAATAACACTCGTGTATATTCTCTTATATCTATTAAAATAGTTATTTAAAAAGTCTGAAGGATGAAATTTTCGAAGATTATGTAAACATCTTAGATTCCTTGAAGCTGTTTTAATTCCTTTGGTAATGCAAGGTTTTTATGTTTTTTCTTAGTTTTTTAATAGGAAAATGCGTGTTAAAGAGATTAATTAGTATATTATTAAACTGTTCAAGAGGCTCGGGATTCTGCAAAATCAAGTTCAGTGCACAGAATCTGCTGTAATTCTAGAATTATTAAAGTTATTGATGCTAAATATCCTACCCAATTTGTGCATTCTTTTTGTATTACAGCTAAAATTAAAATTAACATTGGCCATTATTGCCTCGCGATCTGATAGACCAGCAGATATCACAAATACATTACACTTATCACTATCACAGAAGCTAATACAGAAATAGTCAATCAAGGTACTAGTAGGGCTTGTTATACGGGTTGGCTTATTAACTAACATATTGAGACTAAACGAGTCCAACAAATTATTAAGGCTCTTAACATTCATCGTCCCCTTGCCCTGAAAATCAATTTTTTGTCAGTAACTTCCTTGTATAAAATAAAAGAATCGAGTATGGCTAAATCAACTAAATGAAAAAATAATTTCCGATGCCATATTTTGGTTTTCCTCGTACTGTCTATAGTTGTGAGAACCATGTACATGTAATTTTCACATAGTGGCGCTTCTCAATATCCGGTATTTGAGATTGGTATAAGTTGGATTCTCTAACAATGTCATGTACTAGCTCCCCAGGCATACACTTCTGTAAACAATCCAATAGAGTAGACTCTTCAACCCTGAAATGTTGGCGCCACTATCGACTCAAATGCACGCAATACCGGCACAAAATCAGAGTTAGTTTGGGCACCATGCCCATACAAAATTAGCGTTATGTAAATTACCTTCATTCTCAGTCTGTATCATCATAGCCTTCAGCAGATTCTTCATTTGGTGGAGGTGTCGTGGCATTGGCTCTTTCGAGAATTTCCTTTTTTTAGAAATGCCATGCCTTAATGTTGACGGTTTGGGAACGAAACACTCCTCATTCTCTGAGCCACTATATATACAGAGTGTCCAAAAAATGCAACATATGGGAAACTCCTTTATTATAGGTTTCTCAGAAAATTTTATACTTGATAAATGTTGATGCTTGGAGAAAACTAATTTTGAAAATGCTAAATTAAGGATGTTATACAGGGTACTTAAAAATACAAAAATAATTAAGGGTAAAAAACGAAAATTTTGGAATATCGGAAAACCTGCAGAAAAATAAAGTTCCTATTAAGATGAAAATAAAAGTCAATTACCATTTTTCCCAAAAGTGCATCGTTGCTGAAACAATTAAGAAATATAGTGTTTTTCGGCATTTTTTCAATAGTTATTGTCATGAATATTCTCGGCAAGGGTGCATTTTTGGGAAAAATGATATTTGACTTTTATTTTTGCCTTAATAGGAACTTTATTTTTTCTGTAGAAGGTTTTCCAATATTCCAAATTTTGATCTTAATTTTTGTATTTTTTTAAGTATCCTTTTTCAAAATTTGTTTTTTTTTTTAGCATTAACTTTTATCAAGAATAACATTTTCTGAGAAACCAATATTAAGGAAATTTCCCATATGTTGCATAATTTTTTGGACACGCTATATATTGTCAGAGTCACTATTGTCACCATCACAGTCATCATCATCTCTTTCCAATAATAATTTTTCGAGCTCCTTCCTAGTTAATGTCATAATTTATCACCAGAAAAACTGTAAAATATCGTTAACCATTTTTGATAACAAGTAATTAGTTTTAACAGAACGAATATTCCACTAAAAACGCCGATTTCCCTCTATTGCTCTAATATGCACGTGTTTTAGTGACTTGACGTTTAGTAGACCGTTAATATTTGGACCAATCACATCCAAACACCTCATAGTAAACATTTATCGCATGCGAGAATACCCGGTTCAAGCAGTCTTAAAAGAAGGAACGCGAATATATTCGGCGGAGCAAAAAGATATAAAAACATTTTGCGGGTATATTCGTCTTGAGCAGCGAAAGAGTTAACTGTAATCAAAAATATTTCAACATTCTGTGTCCGATAGTTTAGTAGTTAGGGACTATAGACAGTACTACAAATTGAATGAAGAGAGATTTTGGTTCGGTCGATAGATCCACGATCATTCTCTCAATTAGCCGTTGCAGAAGCACTCTCTGGTGAATATATTGGGGCCCTATTTTGCGACCTCGCAGTTATTATTAAATAAGCTGAAACTATACAATTTTGATCAAACCAGGATTGAATTGCTACTTTAAGACTGAAGTAATAGAAACCAATTTCATAATTTTAATGGTAGTCACTCCAAGGTAAGGTAAGTCACTCAATATGGTGCAGCGCAAGGATCAGTGCTGGGGCCGTTGTTCTTTTTGACCTATAAAAACGATCTGGAGAGTTGCGATCCCTTTACTGATTAGGTACTTTTTGCAGATGATACCACAGTGCTTAAAAAGTCGATCTGGAGAGTTGCGATCCCTTTGCTTATCTCGTACTTTTGCAAATGATATCACAGTAGGGAAAGCTATTTTGACATCTCTTTTCATAAGTGTTTTGGTTATTCTGGTTGTTAGCTTGGATTTTAATCCAATGATAAACATAAATACAAAACATTAACTTTTACAGGAATGATATCACAGTGTTTAAAAAGTCAAAGTATAAGAAACACATCATAACAATCATGCAAGAGACTCAATCAGTTGTTGCAGAATGATTTAATAGTAATTAACCAAATGTGAATGATACAACGACGGAGTTACACATAAGCGGATAGGTACTCCGATTTTCCACTGCAATATTGCGAGCATGCAACATTGCGAGGCTGCAACATTACGGGGTATCACGCATGCTGAGTTTTTGACACATATTCGGCAAAAGGCTTTAAATTTTTGGTTAATTGCTTTCAGCAAGCCTGGTGGTCTAGTGGTTAGATGCTGTGCTTGTGATACGACGGCCCGGTTTCGATTCCCAGTACCGACAGATGTTTTTATTTTTTTAAGGTCATGTTGGTTTCTTTTTTTAAATGTCTGTTAATTTTGTTTGGTTGCGCCCCGGAGTGAGCGGAGGGCCATGCGGGAGGTGAAATAATAGTCAACGTTTCATAGGAATCATATGATATTTCAGTTTTGCAATATTGCAGCCTGTCATTCCGGTCAAATCAGGTATACTCAGACTCTTGTATATATTTTTCAATGAGAGATTTGGACGGTTTAGGAATGTCCGCATGTGTTCGATTTCTAGGAGTACAGGGCTGTCAACGAGGACTAGACAAGGCGATTTTTTATTTATTTTTATAAAAGAAATGAAATAGCCATCTTATGTAATTTTCCCCTGCGAATTCGGATATGTTCAGCAAAAAAAACAATTGAACATCAAATTAAAATGCTAGTGGTTACTTTGATATTTTTTTAAATTGAACACCCTGTATATTACAACATTTTTGGACTCTCTAGAAAAATCTAAACACATTTTGTGTATAATATCATATACCTATCTTTAGCTGTTTATAAAATATTGACAGTTGAAAGTCGGGTATTTTGACACTTTCTTCTTTAGATGTTTCTAGAGAGTCCCAAAAATGTTGTAATATACAGGGTGTTTCATTTAAAAATATATCAAAGTGACCCCTAGCACTTTTATTTGATGTTCAATTGTTTTTTGCTGAACATATCCGAATTCGCGGGAGAAAATTACATAAGATAGCTATTTCAGTTTTTTTTTTATAAAAGTACAGGGAAAGTTAAAAAATCGCCTTGTCTAGTCCTCGTTGGATAACCCTGTACATATTTATAGAAAACTGACATAACTGTGTGACAAAGTGGCTTCTAGTGTGTATGTTATACGGAGCTTGGCAGATCTTTCAGAGAATGTTCTCTTGTCTGTTTATCATGAATTCATTGACTCAAGAATTTCTTATGCTGTACTGGGGTGGGATCATGCCACAAATTCAAAACGGTTATTTGGTTTGCAAAGACAAAAAGATTGAATTACAGAGACGACTGGAAGAATGCCTTCATACAGTTAAAAATTCTAAGTTTAAAGTTTTTAGATCAATTTCGTGGACACAGTCGACTAACATTGTAATAAGAATACATCATATTTGTCTCCGAAATTTGTTTTTCTTTACATAAAACGTTGAAGTAATATTCCATACGTCGACTTGCATTTAGATTATTTGATGTAAGAGGCATGAATATTTCAGGTGGAAGATTTAATTAAGAAACACCGTGACTTTGAGGAAACTGTTAAGGCCCAAGGAAACAAATTCGAAGCACTAAAACGTATGACTTTGCTTGAAGAGTCGTTCGCTCAGCAACTCAAGCAGGAAGAACTGGCACGTAAAGCGGAAAAAGAAAGGCTGGAACAAGAGAAATTGGAGAAACGTAAACGACAAGAAATGGACAGGATAACCCAGTTAAGAAGACAAGAGTCTGGAGAAAGGGAACCGCGTTACTCTGAAATCCCAGGTAGGAAAAATTATTGTATATAAGGACGTCTAACCAAAAGTGTATTGTAAATTTTAAATATTCGTACTTCATATATTGAAGCATGCCTATGGCCAAGTCATACAGTTTGTAAATTATATCATTGAAATATTTATTTTTGATTTTGTCTTCAGTATTTACAACAAACATATATATTATATATAAAAGTCGTTGATCTTACAAATAAAATCGTTACCCTATTCTTTACCATAAGCATATATAAATAATTTTAATTAAAATATTTAGATCTAACAAATCAATCATATATTTTACATGCAAATAAAGTATTCGCTTGTCTTAATTCAATTTATTATTTATCATGTATTTTGTTTATAACGTGATTTTTTCACTTTAAAACTTTAGTATTTGAGTTAATTAAAATGTCATTCCGCAATATAATCACATATGTAGCAGAAATTAAAACATGCAATCTTTATATTTTTCAGAGGAACAACTGAATGGACAATCAACTCACCTCGGTCCTCCTCCAACGAACGGTTCCCCTCACTTCGGGGCACAACCTGTAATTGGAGCAGGTCACCTTGGTCCACCACCAACCAACGCTTCTCCCTTGGGACCACCAATGCGGGTAGCTTCACCGCCACCTTCAGCAGGTAAATTATTTTATCTAGTGTAGGTTTGACAATTCTGCTACAATAGAAAAATATTCTGTATCCTTAATTGAAATCGGTCTGAAAATATAAATTTAATTATATGCATCTTATATAAAGTCCACTGATCGACATAGGTCTTCCCGCCGACTTAAGCCTACTGCACTGTTGGCGAATCAATGTGTTGGTCAGCTACAAATAATTTTTTGAAGTAATACATCCATTATGCTTCATCTAAGCTTTCATTAAGATTAGCCTATGATCCTAAAACAAACTATGTTTTAGCAAATGTATTAATAGAGAATCGAAAGAAGAACCAGCACTAACCTAGAAACTCATCTCATGTTCATAGATCTCAAAAAAGTCTACAATACACTTCCTGTGAGGAGTTATTCGTAAAATTTTAAATTTAGAAATTAAAATTTCACATGACAACTTAATTGACATTGACAAATCTATTAATAACCTGTCTTTAGAAACTTCAAATATTATTACAAATGAGATTTGGACTACGTTGGTACAAACATATTAGATATACAAGAATATTTGATCAAATTAAAAGAAACAATTTTGATAAAATTAACAATTTAAAAAATGAAATCAGTAATAAAATTAAATCTAAAGATACATGGATTAAAAATCTTACTAATATTCACATTCCAGATGATATAAAAAACTTTTTAGCATTAGGTTTTAAATTTTGTGTTCCTCCACATATAAAAGATATTTCATTCCCTAAATTACTATCAGATATTGGAAATATTATCTATGGATTTAATATTAATAAAAAGAATTTGTTTAGAGCTAAACTTACAAATATCATTACTAATTATTTACACTCTAATAAACATGTAGATCATTTTATAAATAATATCTTTTATAAAACAAAATTTTTTTTTAAAGAATACTTTAGTTACTAAATCTGACACACGCAATGTAACAGTATTAGTTGATAAACAACAATACATATATTTAGCCAATGATCTACTTGAAGATAATATGTTTTATTCCTTAGTTAACAAGGACCCAACAAAATCAATAGAAAATAATTCTAATAATCTAGTTACAACTATATTTAAGGCAAATATGATTGACGAAATTACATCAAAAAAGCTAAAGAATTACAATTCAATATGTCCAAAATTTTATGGATTACCTAAAATTCATAAACCTACTCTAGCTTTAAGACCAATTGTTTCTTGTATAGAAGCAGCTAATAAAAAATTAACAGATTTCATATCCAATATTTTGACAACTTCATACAATAAATCTAATAGGTATTATATTAAAGATTTTTTTGAATTTTCAAAATTTATTAATAACAAATTAATACCTGAAAATCATACATTAATCAGTCCAGACGTTAAATCACTCTTTACCAACATACCAATCAATTTAGTAATCAACAGTATCAATAAACATTGGATCAGTATATCTGTAAATTGTAATATATCAAATGATATGTTTATTAAAATAATAAACTTTATCTTCAATTCTAATAATTTTTGTTTTAATAATAAATTTTATAAACAAGTTTTTGGAACCCCAATGGGTATTTCTCAAATCATTGCCCAATATGTAATGGATGATTTATTAGATCAATGTTTAGAAATATTAACTTTTCAACCAAATTTTATTAAAAAATTTGTTGATGATATTATTTGTTGTATTCCTAGTGACAAAATAAATGAAATTCTTTTAGTTTTTAATAATTACCACCCAAAATTACAATTCACGATTGAAAGAGAAGTAAACAATCAAATACCTTTTTTAGATACAATGATAATTAAACAAAACAATAATATTTTAATTACCGATTGGTATTTAAAACCTGTCCACTCTAAAAGAAATTTAAATTATTTTTCTTATCATAGTAATAAAATAAAAATTAATTTAGTTTTAGTTAAAAAAAAATAGAATAATAAACCTAGTGCATCCTACTTTAATAAATACAAATTTACACAAACTTAAAGACATCCTTGTAGATAATGGTTATCCATTAAATTTTCTAAAAAAAATGCTTTTTAACATTAGACGTAATAACATCAACAATAATATTCATGATAACATAAATAATGATAGTTCAAAAGTTCATTATGCTTCTTTTCCATATATCAAAGAACTTACTCCGAAAATAATAAAATAAAATTGAAATGAACCTGTAAAATTAGCGCTAAAAAATGTTAAATCGATTGGTTCAAAATTAAAAGATAAAACTATTGCTTTAAATTACTCAAATTTGCTTTAAATTACTCAAATTTAGTATATTCAATTCCATGTAATAATTGTGATAAAAAGTATATTGGACAAACATCACAAAGTCTAAAAAATAGAATTTTTGTACATAAAAGTGACATAAGACTTCAAAAAAACACTTCTGCTTTATCTGAACATGCATATATTACTGGTCACATACCAAACTTTAATGAAATTAAAATTGTCCATAAAGAAAGAAATTTAAATAAAAGGTTATTTTTAGAAATGGTCGAAATAAATAAAACAAATTCTATGAATAAGAGAACTGAAATTAATGATTTAAGTTCAATTTATTCATATATTATCACTAAATAATCGATAATTTTGTACCAATACACCTTGCCATTATTACTAAATTAATATCAAATATCAAGTATTCCTTTAACACCTCGTAAATTATTTATTTTGAAACAAAGTAGATTGACTTTGACATTGTATGTAGTTCTATAAGTTTTTCTCAAAGAATAAAGAAGAGAAAGGAAGGAGCTTGTGCGCCGTTTGATACTTCGACGAACTCCTGAGACATCGAGGAGGCTGCGAAGGAACCATAATATGACACATTCTGACGTTATGTTTTGGTGCTTCCTACGTTTTGATAGTATTTCTTGTGTTTAAAGCTATTTTTTGCCATTGTTTTTTTGTTTAGTAATATTATTGTAGATAATGCGTTAGTTCATATAGTGTTTATGTCGATATTTAGTGGTAAAAGTGTGTATTTTGGACTAAAGAAGCAAAGTAAACATGGTTACTTGTGCAGCTTGTGATCTTTCGAAAACTCCAACAAGTTCAGAACTTGGAATAACATTTCATCGGTAAGTAGGTATTTTACCCCTTATTTTTCTGTTTTTTACCATTTAATAAAGCAAAATTTTAAATTCTCTAATTGTCAACAAATAGGTGACAGATCTAATCATGAGCGTACCCGTAAAAAATATAGCATTAAAAATCAATTTTTGCAAGAATATTGGACAGTGCTAAAAATAATACTTGTCTTTTATACTTGACATGTTAAAGTTTATTCTGCCAATAAAATGCTAAAATTAGTTATTTGAATATATTTGGGCATTTGAAATGCAAAAATAAGCAAAATATGGTTAGATAATAGTGCGTTAGTTTTGAAGGGTGCTTCTTCAATAAAATTAGGTAAAGTCCGTTCAAGTCTTTCTTTATGCAATGAACGTATGTACTAAATTGGTCCGTCAAATTGGAATCTTTGACATCGATTGGCGTCAATGTCAAAATATAATAACGAAAATAACAGATTTAATTCATTTATTGATTTGTTGGTAGTTGGTTTGTGTTTTACGCTAATAATTGCTAATAAAAATCGTTTTGAGATGCCGCACCGGTTCAGTGAGAAAGAGCAAGCTTTAATTTTAAAATTAGTGCATTATTTCACACGTGAAAAAGATGCTGATAGGCCACTTTTACCCTGGAAAGCTGTGCAGAATGTAAGTAATATTTTTTTCTATTTATTTGATAATACTAAAAAATGATATCTCTAGAAAAAATGTATTTTTGATGTGTAAACATCTTACGCGGCGATATGAGGACAAATCTCGGCAAATGAGACGGAAATGCGCAAACCAATTCTAGCCGCTAGGGCGGTATTATATACAATTTTGCCATTTAAAATCGTTTTAAATGGATTTTAAACGATAAAAAAGCATATTTTAAGTTAAACGAACCGTCAAAAGTATTATTTTTTAATTATTATATTCGCAGTGTATTTGGATCCATAGCACAGCTTATTTTTAATGGACGGTTGAATTTAAAATGAATTTTCGCTTCAAAATCCACGACAAATTCGTCCGAAGCCATGGCTATCGGCCTAAAAAAGTCCGAATTTTCGGATTTTTATACAATTTTGCCATTTAAAATCGTTTTTAAACGGATTTTAGACGATAAAAAGCATATTATTATTATTTTAAATTAAACGAACTGTCACAAGTATTATTCAGATGACCAGACGCTTAAAACAATATTGTCATAGCCCTCTTCTAAAATTTGAAGAAGTTGGTTTTTGATTTTCCCAAATCAAAGGATATCGGCGCACGATTACTAGGTAAATAAGCTGTTGTATGTATGTTGATGTTATTCCTGGTGGCATTATATTTTCGTGTCGAATTTGTGCATTGAATTAATCCACTCCGAAGCTGCCATAAGTAATAAGTATGTAAAATTGATAAAAACGGAACGTGCTCCGGAATAGAAAACAGGTACAGACACATCTTTTGGCTAGTGTAAAAAATAACGTACGAGTCTATCTAAGACGTACGGATCTTTTCTTTTGACGTCAGAAATTCTGACGTAACAGCGCAATAGCCTTGAATGGACTTTAGTACATATTTTTTTTAATAAGAAGCACACTTCAAAACTACCCCACTATTATTAAACCATATTTTGCTTATTTTTGCATTTCAAATGCCCAAATATATTCAAATAACTAATTTTAGCAGTTTATTGGCAGTATAAACTTTAACATGTCAAGTATAAAAGAAAAGTATTTGTTACTTTTAGCACTGTCCAGTGTTCTTGCAAAAATTGATTTTTAATGATATATTTTTTACGGGTACGCCCATAATTAGATATGTCACCTATTTGTTAACATGTAGACAATTTATAATTATTTTGCTTTATTAAATGGTAAAAACCAGAAAAATATGGGGTAAAGTAGGTACCTACTTACCGATGAAATGTTATCCCAAGTTCTGAATTTGTTGGAGTTTTAGAAGGGCCACAAGCTGCACACCTAACCATGTTTACTTTGCTTTTTTTAATGTTCCAAATCAAAGTAAATCGCAAAAAATAGCTTTAAACACAAGAAATACCATCAAAACGTAGGAAGCATCCAAACATAACGTCAGAATGAGTCATATAATATAATATACTATACTGTCATGCCTTATTTAAAACGAATCCAACTCCAAATTTGCAAAAATTCGTTTTCATTTTATTTACTCAGTTGTTTAAGTACTAAAAAAACATTACTGGAAAGAAAAAGCCCAAAAAAATTGTAAATGACAGCAATTTACAGACAATTTTACAAAATATCTTAAGGCCGACTAATTCATTAGATATTTTAGTGTTATTTTAAAGGCAAGCTATAGGATTTAACGGTGTTGCGCGTAAAACCCTTTTAAATGTGTTAGCGAGATATAATGAATAAGATGATACCTACCCTTAAGGATGCGGCCAGCGCAACATGTGTGCTCCGACTTGCTCGTCGGCGTGGGAGTGGGTCAATTACTTACTTTTGACCAGGGCGCCACCAGTTTGAAGTATCCAAATCCGCAGATCCAAACAGGAAGATCCTCGGTCTTAAGAATCCATAAGGGCGATCCAAATTGACGATTATCCGCTACGCAAGGGCTTTTTAAAATCAACTACTAACGACTACACTGGTTTAGTTGGAGTATTTCAGAGCAAATAAAAGACGGTAACGTTCGTGCAGGTTTAAATTTTATTGGCGTTCGTTATGTTTGACGTTAATGTGTTGTCATATTTCTTCCAATAAACAAAATGATATAAATATAAAATCGGGTAAAAGAGCTCAGTTGGAAAACAATTAATAACTTGATATATGCTCACGAATATTGAACTAGATCATATCAGATGTTAACTGTATGACGTAATAAATGATTACGGAAGATCAAAAATAAACAATTCCAACTAATTAACAATAAACGCAATATGCATAGGGTATCTATCGTCACATCAACTAATAATTAAAAGTTATCAGAATAATACTTATTACTATTAACTCCGTTGCGCGTGTACCATGGTATACGTGTCGCAGTTGTACATGAATAAACCTTTAGATTCAGGAGATACCGCTATGTAAAATTACTATAATCAGTTATTTAGTGAATCAGAACGACAATGTTTATAATTTACCACAATATAAATTAAATTGTAAGAATGATGAAATATAGCATAAAAAAAAACTATGAGCCTTAATTGAATCACACTAGTAAATATCGCAGTTATTTATATACGCATTGGTAAGCTTTGCTTACACCTAATCAGTTCTAAAAAAATAATATCAATATCTCGCAGAAAGAAATAAAAAAGCACGCAATTTACTACACGCTGGAAAATACTAATAACACGCCAACAACATTAGGTAAACAGATCACCATTATAACCTAAACTTATCTTAACTGGTCTTCGCCGATGTCACCTACGGCCTTCTGCACGCGGACTACAGCTATGCACCTTGGGACCATAAACTCTCAGTGGCATTTGAGGTAATCCCCATACCTCTATGGCTACAGTTGGTACCAATAAATCACATCCAATCGTACTGACTGACAGCTACTTAGTTTGCTACTAAATCTCTCTTCAAGCAAAGCTCGCTCCAAACAAAAATAGCTTGCTCCAGATACACAACTCCAAGCAACAATAGCTCCAGCCAGAATAGCTCCTGGTAAAATTGGCTTCCAACAAAAAATGCCTCCCCGGAAAACTGGCTCCCGTACAAAGAAAAAACCCTGAAAGAGAACAAGCGCTAAGTATGCATTCACTTACTGCAATTTCAAGCAGCCCAATTCAATGAGTATTTAAAAATAATAATGAGAGTATTTAAAAATAATAATATTAGTCGTCTTGCCAAAATGCGAAGGGTATTATGACCTTATCATCTCACCCTACAGGTGAAAGACATCAAATACTAAGAAAACTGACCAATAATATAACCACTGTTTGCTATTTCAAGAGTTCAGACCCCCAGGCAAGAACAAAGCTTGTCCATTTATGTCATTAATATTAAATCTAAATTTACTAAGCTTATGTACGACTTTACAAGTTCCTATAAGCAAAATTTAAAGCAGAAATGAAATTTATCAAAGATTATATACAATTTTATACATTATTAAACCCTATTATACAATACGGGTGCCCATAAGACAAAGAAACAGCTATGAGTGTTCGACGACAACGGTATCATGAACTATCATTCGATACGAGAACGGTATCATGAACTATCATTCAATACGCTTATTTTCCCCAGAATATTACTTCTTGTAAAAATAGTGAGTGTAAATAAATCATGCTTTGCCTGTTCCAGGCCTAAATTATCTTTTGTTTGATGATATTGCATGATATACGTGCAAGAATTAATACATTTTCAAAAGTAACACTCTCTATATAGCAGTATTGTGCAGTATTTCAATTCTCCCTGAGCCCCGTTAGAAAACTATAATGAAATAACTTATACTCTGATAAATAAATCCCCTCTTTACAGAAAATAAATAAGTATGTACAAAATATAAGATATGTATATTTATTTACCTAACTACTTAGGGTTTTTCGATGGTAATGACGAATTGGGGAGCAAACGCTCTCTTCTACAGACATTCCTCGAAGAAGGAAACGGCGTACTTTGTTCCAGAATACACTGCACGTGGCGAGTTACTAATCCAAAATCTTGACTTTAGGCAAAATCCAACCCATCCACAGTCAAGCCATAAACTACGCCACACTCTATCGCCCGAAAAAGCATATATTCCCCTTAGGGTGAATTAAAAATTCTTAAACTTTTATCAGACATATATACGCACTACCTCCTAAGAAGGTTTGCCGAAGAAAGAGGACGATATCTGGCCAAAAACGACGAACTAGCTCGTGAAATTCGATGTTAAAAAGCTAGCAAAAACTCGAACCATAAGCCCCTTCCACACTGTCCTGTAATCATACGCAAACTACAGCAGCCGATGTCGCCAAATTTTCTAACAACTTCAATATGCCATGAAACGTTCCTAAGGCTGTGTGATATCATGTACTGCTGGCAGAACAAAGAAATCCAACGATAAATCCATCATCGACAATGACCAGACAACCAGCAACTATCTCGTTCCGGCCGGCGTCATTTACAATTTCTATCATCCAATCTGTTCAACGCATTCAGTCGATTCGATCATAAACGTACCTTTAGCTCCAGTCGGTTTTTTTTCCTTGCTAAAACCATATATTAAATACTGCGGAGCAGTTCGAACGACGTTGCCAAGTTAGGGAATATACGCGTTTAATAACATATCTTGACTGCGTATTTTTTAACGCGAAAGCGAAAAAACAGTCGTTTAATCAAAACTGACGATAGCACATCAATTAATTATGTATTTTCCTGTTGGCCTAAATCGCAACCACGTAAAAATTACAGGGCGACCACTTTGCCAATTAAACATCTGGCAACGTTCCAAGAATAACCCTTTTCATTAAACGTTCCAAGAATAACCCTTTTCATTAAACGTTCCAAACTGCATTATATTTAACGCGTCCGTAGGCAACCAACAATTCTTTTAAGTTATATTTACGCCGAAATAGGAAATTAGTCGCATGGTATTAAGGGTGCAATCATTGACTTTATTCGACTTCTATCTGTTACATATTCGTGCTAAATTGTTATGTAACAACGGATAACATTTTTAACGATATGTTTGATACTTTTCCATTTGAAATATGAAAATTAAACTTCTGTATGTAAATTTCAGGTGCTTATATGTTTACATTTACATTTAGATACAAAAATTATCGAAAAAAAAAATAGAAAGTTGCGTTTCTTTTTCGGATAAGTGCTGCTTTTTACATACCTCGTAACCATCATGTAATAATAATAACTCATGTAATTTAGAATAATTGTCAATTGGTGATGTTATTTACTTAAAACTTCACTTTACCTATTAACGTAGAAAACAGGTATATTTTTCCAAAAAATTAATGGAAAAACATAGAGCATATTATAGGGAAAACAAATTTTTTTCACACACCACTTTTTCTTGGTATTTTCCCAAGATTTCTTTACATAGGTATTTAGCTAATAAAATGAAGTTTATACATCTGAAATTTATCCTAACGAATTTAATTTTTATATTTCGAATATACCTAAAGTATCTAGCAAAGTTAAAAAACATTTATATGATCCGCAAAAAACGCACGTATTTTTATATACATGTTGGCAATATTTATAAATTATAATTTTTTTTGAGATCACTGTACCAGTATGTAATAAACAACAAAACTATATAAATACATAGTATAGGTATTTATTTTTTTGTTGTGCAATCGTTTTAGGAGACGCCACTGGTAATCTGGGTCGCCATATGCAAGAACCATTCCGGTCTAATGTCAATATGTATTTTGCTCCTTCCTTCCTTCCTATTGGTTTTTCTAATATTTTACCAATTTTTTACAATATTTTTAAAATGTTACAATTGCAAAAATTGAGTTCAACTAGTTTTGATTGTAAGTTGTTATATATTGTACATTAGTATATAAAATAATGTTTAGCCCTGACGAAGGTCACGATATACTGATCGAAAGCTTGGACGCAAAACAAATCATCTTTTAATAAACCTTATTGGCTGAATACCCGTTAATTATTTCTACATTCAAACA
>MU183016.1:24717-42987 GCA_016904865.1 Pissodes strobi | reverse complement strand
AATTCCGCTATGTATGTAAGTTATTCGTATTGAGTATATGCTTATGTCGTTTTCAGGCAAACCTATAGTTAGCCTACGAAAAACTAACTCAGTTGCGCAGATGTTCGATAGGGAACGAATCCGGCGTGGATCAGATCATGCTGTGAAGAGGGCGGAGAGTATGAAAGTAGGACCAGGATCTAAGCCAGTGAAAAGGACGCCTTCCTTTACAACCAGACGAAAGGGATCTTTTAAATCAAAGAATACAGGTGAGCAATTAAATCCCATTATAACGGTCCACAGACAACTGTTCAGAGAATATATGATTTTTTGAATGTGTCTTTCTTCTGAAGAACGAATTTCTAATATTAATAGTTAAAACATTTCTGTCACAAATAATTTTATTTGTGTTTATTTAAATAAATATTTAAATAAAAATTGTTTGCATTCCATGAATTTGTGTGACTGGTCTTTTACAGTCCTAAAAAGGTATACGAAACTACCATATATAATATTCCAGCGTTGTCTGCATGAAATAATCAACTATATAAAATATTAAATTTCTTGCAAAAATTGGAAAGAGTGTGTTACGCTGTCTTACAAGAAAAGTTATATTACCTGTGTTAAGAACATCTCTATAAATTTGCATTTTTTTAAATGTGGGAACCATATATTCGTCAGGTATTTGAGCTCTTATTAAACGCCATAAAATATGCCTTTATTATGATTTCTACCTTTGTGTTTACAAAAAATTCATGACTGCATAAAATATTATTATTAATTTTAGGTATTTTAATCTTCGAATTTGCATATTTGTAAAACGATTAGGTGCTAAAATGCATCTCAGTATTGGTTCTTGAGGCCAGCTCAACTTTACTTACTATGTACCATAAGTCACAGATAAATATGATAGATGAAAATCCCCCGGAAAAGCCCATATTCACAGACACAAGGGTTACTGCTGCTCATGTGGGTTTTTGTAAATCCAAAAATATAATTTTGAAATTTCAAAAGCGTAAAGTTTGTTCTTCGAATCCCAATGTGCTCTTGGATAGTCTTTGGATGGGTTAGTGAAAGGAAAGTCCATTGGCTTTTGAAGACTAAACTTTTTTCTGAAAATTGACTATATAATATTTCTTTATGTATGCAGATGAGGTGCTACCACCAGTAGAAGCTGAGGCGTTCTTAGAACGAAAACAAATTCTCCTACCAGGATCCAAACGAGCATCCAACCGAGCGTGGAAAAACTCTTATACAGTTCTCTGCGGTCAACTTCTCTGCTTTTTTAAGAACAAGGATGATTTCGCGGCCAGCAAAGCGAGCGGTGCTCCTCTCAATATTCACAATGCATCATGCTCAGTCGCCGAAGACTACCATAAGAGAAAGTATACCTTCAGATTAATAATAATCGACGGTTCCGAGTTTTTGTTCTCCTGCAATTCTGAAGTTGATATGGTGGATTGGTTGAATAAGATCAAATTTAGAGCTAGGTTGCCGCCTAGCCAGCAACTGTTACATTTTGACGTTCCAAAGGTAAGGCACCAAAACTACAGGGCTATTTAAGATATGTCGGGTATACTATTACTAAAATACTTAGTGTTCTGGTAAATTATGAAGGCATTTTAATGCGGATCGCTGCGGTAGTAAAAATACAAGAATTGAAAATGTAATATTTGGGTTATTATTGGGTTATATTTTTTATTAAATAGGATACTTTAACACTTGAAAAATGATATTTTTATACTTTGATAGTGCAAAAATTGAATGACTGGAAAACAATTTTCTATTATTTGTGATATTTAGAAATTAAATTGCGTGCTTGTTTACTATGCTACTGTCCCTAAAACGGGAGGTTTATGTATTTAAGTTGACGATAGATAAGACGTGGAGACAGAACTGGGTTTCGATTAGGTCGTGAGTAAAACCACAGCGATGACGTCTCATCTACATCGAGCAGTAGATAGAAAGTGGGTACTCAAGATACGAGTTCTGCATTGGCTATCAAATACGGTGATTCGTTCAACAATCGTTTACCAACACTTGGTTTGGTGGCAAGCGGTGATATAAGCCAGAACTGTTCAAAACGTAGCCAGACTGTAAAGGTTGCCCTGTCTGTAAATCACCTGCATACTCCTAGAATCACGCAGAATCTGGGCATAGTGAAAAAAGAGTGGGTAGGGAAATGATACAGAGAAAAGGGAGAAGGAAGGGCCATGCTATAGCAGAATGGAGGATTGCGAATCCTTGCAACAAATAGTAAGACGTTTCGCCGACCTTTTCTTTGATGTGGCAGCCTGTGTCGGCTGGAACCGACTAGACCGGTCCTATCTAATGACCGCTTGAAAAATAATTTTGGGATTTAATTGCCGAGGCAGCAGTGGATGAAAGAGGACAGTACTGGTACACGGACGGTACAAGAATTTCAGAGAAATCTTTGCCAATCTAGAGATGGCAACGGGTAAAGAGATTAAATAGAAGAAGTCGGAACGAGATATTTTCATATACTCGGGACTACCAAGCCGTCTCGAAGAGGCTAGTCCCGGAGCTTATGAACTAATTACTCGAAATCCACTTGGGTTCTCTCAGAGATAAAATAAAAGAGATATTTATTTATCTCTGGGTTCTCTCATATAATTGGATTTATCTGGACATAGCAACCATTACTCGTTGAAAGACTTAATCGAGAAAATTGACTGGATAATGACTGACCCACCACAAGTGATTGTAGGAAGAATTAACTTATGCTGGAATATGATGCCCTCCTTCACTAGAAGTGGTTATTGGGAAGACGTTTAGAACTATCTTTGAGCGTCGTCTGGCTATTTTATTACTACTGCTAGTAGTTTTGTTATGTTGGCATCTTTTGCCCTGTCTATAAATCGCCTGCATACTGCTAGAATGACTCCGACTGCGGGCATAGTGGAAAGGGGAGGTAAAGGATATGGAGAAAAAAAAAAGAAGAGAGGGCCATGCTATAGCACCGATCTTTTCTTTGATGTGGCAGTAAACCGCCTGTGTCGGTTGGAACCGACTAGATCGATCCTACCTAATGACCGCTTGATAATGAATTTTGGGATTTAATTCTTGAGGCAGCAGTGGTTGAAAGAGAACAGTACTGGTACACGAGTTATATGTCGAGCCGAGGAAACTTTATTTTTAAAAACACACTTTTTACTTAAAATGATGTTTTAATTTATAATTTACCTCGTATATAACGAAATTTATAAAATGAGAGCAGAAAAAACAATGAAGTTAACTACCTAAAGAAGTACCTCTAATTCGCATCTGGGTTATATTTATAACATTTCCTTATCTGCAAATAAATGGAAGGTATACAAATAATAAAAAGCGAAATAAATATACAGAGTATGTAACTCATCCATCCCTAGAAGGGAATATAAGCTTCAAAAGTTTCTATGACCTATATAAGAATTTCATTTTTATTCTTAGTCTCTTTTTCTGTTTAAATTGGGAATAAATAGGCCATAAATACTTCCATAATAAAAATAATATTAAAGCACTTAAAATAATATATAGTAAAACTGTCCAAAAGCTAGTTTTATCGTAATATATTGGGTCATTTAATAATTTTAAGTTTTCAGATTTTTGTTAGTTAATTTCCTTTTGTAGTGGGTCAAATTTGTTAAAGTTTGCATTATTTAGATTGAGCAGTTTTACTTTTTCATGAAGCGTTTTATGTGTAAAATTAAAAGCAATATTTGGTAAAGGAACATTTTGGAAAATACGTTTAGCATTTCTATATGCCTTTATAACGATATCTTCTAATTTTAGGCTACATGGGAAGCTTAATTCTAGTAAATATGTACCATTAAACAATATTTAGTTTTTTGTGTTTTCACATATTTCAGTCACTCTAATGTCATTATTTGTCACTAATATCCACTTATTTTCGTCAATATTACGCAGTTGCGTGTGTGTCATCTATTTCTACAGCTATAGGATTACAATTTGAAATGTTACGTTCATATCTTAAAAGCTGTACTTCACAAGGTGTAGACTTATAATAATTTTCAGAATGTATATGTGTACATAAATATTCATTATGAAAAACGTGTATACAGGGTTGATTAGAATAACCAAAATGTTTTTCATTTAATAATAAATACTCAAAATTGGCCACAATAATTTTATAATTATTACCGTTTTTTGTTGGTAATGGAAATAATTGAAATGTCATAATTTTCTTTTTCTACCAAGGGAATCTCAATAACAAAAATAATCTCTTTATTTTTAACATAACTTTTTATGCCTAGGGTATTTTCTATTTTTAGAATATTTTCAGTTATTGGTTCAAATGGTAATTTTTCGGAGGTTAATTGACTATTTACTAAATAAAGTTCGTCTAAAAGATCCTTTGGTTTCGTTATAGAATTATGAAAAATGTTTAGTTTTGCAAAGCTTATTGACACTTCAATTTTTTCTAGAATATCATAAATATTTTGGTAAAGTGTAAATATTTGCGTAAGGACCATTTGAATTCGGAAAAAATCGAAAGGATTAGTTCCTTCGATTTCAACTTTATTTATTATCTCAATTATTTTGTTAACACGTACGTTTAGGGCAATTTGGTTATGGGAAATATTTTTAATAGTATCTTGAAAAGAATTTATTGATTTACTCAATAATGTCATTTGTGCTTTTGTGCATCTAATGCAGATCTTAGATTATGTTGATTTCTTTTTAAGATATTAATATTTTTGTCAATGCGTATTGCGTCATCTTGGTCTAAATTACCTGTTATGCTTTTAATTGTACTTCCTAAAGCGTTTACCAAAGCACGTTTTTTACGTATTTTAATTGGAATAATTTGTTCGATTTGGTTGTTAATTTTTTCTTTTAAATTGTCAATTATGACGTAGGAATTGAAAAACTCTTTTTTATATTCTGTAAAATTATTCAAGGTTTCCTTAAGAAGATCGTATTTTGTATTAATATTCGAAAATTCGTTAATTAATTCTGTCATATCAAATATTTGTACAAAGGTCCAAAGGTTAGTGACCTTTTGTGCATTTTCGATTTTATAGGGTAATATTCCTGGGTTGTTATTTAAGTTGTGGTATTTGGGGGAATCTCCTCGAACGAAGGACCATCTGTAACAAGAGGTCTTTTTAATTCTTTCATATGTATAATTTCTGTTTTATCCGGATATTTAGCATTTTTCACTTTAACACGATTATGTTCAAGAATTTCTATTATTATATAAGGACTACTAAATTTGGGCTTATTTTTATTTCTTGGTGATAATTTTTTATAAATTTTTTGATTTAATTGAAATTCTGAAGCTTCGTCGCCTTTAAAATTTGTTTTTGTTAAAACTTTTTCTTTATCGCTATCAGTTTTAGCAGTGACATTCTGATATACGCTAGTAATTTTATCTTTATGAGACGTGACGTAGTCAGAGTAAAATGTAAAAATTAAATCTAAGGGATCTCTTGAATTCGTGTGTCCTAGCACTAATTCATGCGGTGTATATTTTGTTGCGGTATGGATTGTATTATTATATGCAATAATAGCATATGGCATTAATTCAGAAGCCGTTTTAATATTATCTTTTTGTTTAAGCATTCGTAAGTGTTCGATTAAAGTCGAATGGAAAGTTGTAAATTATATGGAAGACCATTTAAAAATGTTTTTAATGCGAATTCAGCATAATGGTTTATTTTTATTAATTTGGTAGCCTGATCGTCTGTTCCTGCACTTAATTTAGAAAAAAGGAATCTTCTCGAGTCTTGTATTCTCATTCCAAAATTTATTGGATTTTCATTTTTATGTGGTTTTAAATTAATTAAGTCTTGTATTGTACAATCAATTGACCTTTGATCAGAAAAGCTAGTTGTTAAAACTTCTTTTATTATATTACAATTATTTAATTCTGCACGAGAAACTATTAATTCTGCGGTTCTACCAGTTAGTTTATTTAAAATAGTATCAAACAAACATATGTTAATTGGTGCTGTGACATTTGCTGTATCTTGAAAAGCTCTTAAAGATTTTCTACTGCCGTAATAAATCTATTTAAAAATTTTGGGTTTCCGTCAAAAACTGGAATATTATCAGATTGATATCTAAAAAGTTGATAACTTACTTCTGGCATTTTAACAATTGGGTTTTTAACTAAAGGTAAATGATTTAATGCTTCAGTTAAATCGTCCAAATTAAATTCACTAAAGAGATCAATCTTGTCAGGATTTTAAATATAACAAAAAAAAAATATAGTGTGAATATAGATAGATTGATATAGATTGATATATATTGATAGTGGTTATTTATGTACACTAAAAATAAGAATATACCTATATTATTATTTAATGTAGATATAAAATAATTACTTAAAATTAAAAATAGATGTCTTTTCAAAAAGTAATTGGTTTTTGCAAAAACAATTAAGTACTGAATTATTTTAAATTAAAACATTGTTTGTGCAAAAATGATAAAAATTCAAATTATGTTTCACTTACAGTGCAATTATAAGAATTATCTTCATTTTCTTCTTATCCTAGCTGGATCGGCGATGCTTGTCCTTTCCAGTTGCTCTTAGATTAGGCGATGCTTGTTCTGCACTACGGAGCTAAGAGAGAACCCTTCGATGTACCCTCGACTGGTTACTCAATGACTTGCTTTAGGCTGTGGGCTGTATTTCTTCTTGAAGCGTCTACCAATGGTCACCTTAGATCGGCACTCTTTACACTGGTTTTTTCTTCAATTTCGTTTCTTCTTGTTCTCTTGGACCAAGTGAAGCGTCTACCAATAGTCACCTTAGATCGGCACTATTTACACTGGTTTTTCTTCAATTTGGGGATTTTGGATCGTTTTCTGAGTAAATTCTTGAAAGGAACCGAGTTTCAACGTCTCAGAAATCCGTACGACTGCGCCAGTTATATGTCGGGCCGAGGAAACTTTATTTTTAAAAACACAATTTTTGCTTAAAATGATGTTTTAATTTATAATTTACCTCGTATATAACGAAATTTATAAAATGAGAACAGAAAAAACATTGAAGTTAACAGCAATACAGTGACTAAAGAAGTACCTCTAATTCGCACTGGGTTATATTTATAACATTTCCTTATCTGCTAATAAATGCAAGGTATGCAAATAATAAAAAGCGAAATAAATATACAGAGTATATAACTCACGGACGGTACAAGAATTTCAGAGAAATCTTTGCCATTCTAGAGATGGCAACGGGTAAAGAGATTAAATAGAAGAAGTCGGAACGAGAGATTCTCATACACTCAGGACTGCCAAGCCGTCTCGAAGAGGCTAGTCCCGGAGCTTATGAACTAATTACTAGAAATCCAGTTAGGTTCTTTCATATAACTGGATTTATCTGGACATAGCAAGCATTACTCGTTGAAAGACTTAATCGAGAAAATCGACTGGAGAATGAAGGGATGCAGGCAGACTAGCGAACTTGGTTGGGATTCTGATCCACCATAAGCTATTGTAGGAAGAATTAACTCTTAGACTACGGCCATGCTTACGACCTGGTCGCGGCGACTAGAACGTCGCGACCAGATGGCTGTGATGTGTTGCATTGATTGTTATGTAGGTGGCCAGGCTTGCGACCAGCGACAGCGACTGATTTTGAAAACGCTTTTATGAGCGTTTTTCAGACGCAGCGACACTCAATACCTCATGTGACAAAATAAATTCGATTGTGGAAATGCCTATTTCACGGTTTAAAATCATAATTTGTTGAAATATACTTAGCTAAAAGTTAATTAAACTAAACGTTAATATTTTCAAAAGTGTCAGAAATCATATTAAACAGATAGTGCCATTTAAAGATCGTTTTTTTTAATATTTTGAATTATAAAGCTTATGCGAAAGCTCTGAAGATCTATGAATTTTTTATATCGTGACAAATAAAGGAGATATTTACGAGTTTTGCAGCAATTATCAAATTAACCTTTGAAAAGGAGCTTTAAACAGGATTATCAAAATTTTACTTAAAATTTTACGATTATTAGGGAGAACATCTCATTTTTCCTTTACTTTTGGTGTGAGAAAAGCAATCTTGTTGGTAGCAGAAATGCTAATTTACCCTTAAAGTGTGAGGATTCTAACATGTGACTTGCATGTTTAGAGCATATTTTTTGGTGTACTTATGATATATACATATTCCGATTCCATAGAGAATGAAAATTAAAATTACCAATTTCAAATATATTAGATAAACGTAGGTTTCCAGATTTGTGACGTTTAAAAAAAATCAGTCTATTGTCTCTGTGCGTTAACTGGATGAATACTATATTTTCTGACCTGGAGACCATAATTGCTAACAGTATATCATCTTCCATGGTTTGATTTGAAATGAAGCAGAAAAACGCTGTCAAGCGTGGCCATGTGCAAAGAATTTATAACACAGCGACCTGTTCGCGACGTTCGTGTCGCCGCGACCAGGTCGCGAGCATGGCCGTAGCCTCATGCTGGAATATGATGCCCTCCTTCACTAGAAGTGGTTATTGGGAAGACGTTTAGAACTATCTTTGAGCGTCGTCTGGCCATTTTCTTACTACTGCTAGTAGTTTTGTTATGTTGGCATATTTTGCCCTGTCTATAAATCGCCTGCATACTGCTAGAATCACTCCGACTCCGGGCATAGTGGAGAGGGGAGGGAAAGGATATAGAGAAAAATAAAGAAGAGCGGGCTATGCTATAGCAGAATGGATGATTGTGAAGCCTCGCAACAAATAGTAAGACGTTTCACCGATCTTTTCTTTGATGTGGCAGTAAACCGCCTGTGTCGGCTGGAACCGACTAGACCGGTCTTACCTAATGGCCGCTTGAATATGAATTTTGGGATTTAATTCTCAAGGCAACAGTGGTTGAAAGAGAACAGTACTGGTACACGGACGGTACAAGAATTTCAGAGAAATCTTTGCCATTCTAGAGGTGGCAACGGATAAATAGATTAAATAGAAGAAGTCGGAACGAGAGAGCCGTCTCAAAGAGGCTAGTCCCGGAGCTTATAAACTAATTACTCGAAATCCAGTTAGGTTCTTTCATATAACTGGATTTATCTGGACATAGCAAGCATTACTCGTTGAAAGGCTTAAACAAGAAAATTGACTGGAGAATGGAGGGATGTAGGCAGACTAGTGAACTTGGTTGGGATTCTGACCCTCCCCAAGCTATTGTAGGAAGAATTAACTCTTAAGCTGGAATATGATGCTCTCCTTCACTATAAGTGGTTATCGCATGGGAAGGCGTTTAGAACTATCTTTAAGCGTCGTCTGGCCATTTTATTAGTACTGCTAGTAGTTTCGTTATCTTGGCATCTTTTGGTTCAATGTGAATTATTTAATACCTGCATGCATTAATGTAAGTTAGTAGCCATGGGCTACATATTTATAATTCTAGTTACAGCGAAAATTATCATAAATGAATACAATATAAAAAACTAAAATTAGAAGATGCATATATACCTGTTTTAAATTAAGCTATGTGAATTATGAAGCCTGTCAATATCTAAAAGTGTCATTTTTCAATTCAGTATATTGAAATTGTATATAATATATAATCAACAATTGTATTGTCAAAGGAACCCAGCGATGATATAAGTTCGCAGTCAAGTAGAACATCTAGTCCGGACGTTGCCGAATCTGTAATTTTAAGACACGAGACGCATTCAAATAATGGTAGCGTCGGATCATCACAATCCAGCAGGAATACGTTAGGTAAGATATAGATGTAGACTTTGTTAATGGCGAACGTAATTCGTATGACAATAATAATTGTATATGCAGCGGTTGTTATGATAATTATTTCCTCGACAAGCTCTTCAAACAGAACGAAAATTGTTATTATTATCAAGAGTTGATGTGATGATAGTTTTCGTCCTGACAAACGAACAACAAAGAAGAACAATATTTTGCACCTTGATATAACTATTAAAGATTAATAAACGATATATTATCGTTTCACCTGTATAACCGTAATGAATCATGGGGATAATAATATTAATGAATCATTGGTGTAATATACATTAAGCAGCATCTTTATAACCCTGGTAAGCTCCATTAGTTTAGATCGATCACGAACCGAACTAATTCTAAAATTATTATGGAAAATAGGCGACTTAGACAGTTACTCTATGCTCGTTTGTATCTTAATGATGGTTTAATGTTGGATTCTAATGATCTAGTGCTTATTAAGAAAAGCTGAAATGATGAATGCAACTAAATTATTTAATATTAATTATTATTCTTTATAAATTAAAAACGTTATGACTTTGGCAGTTTTGGTGTATTTTATATCAGGCTGTCTCAAAGTTGCGCTGTTTGTGGTTGCCATCTCGTTTATTATTAAAAATACAATACTAGACGGTCAAGTAAAAACATTTTGGGTGTTTTGACACGAACTTGGATTTTGTTTCAAAGTTAACCGATAATAAAAAAATATATATCAAAAAGTCAAGTCAAAAAACATTTATTCATCTAAAGTTCCCAATGTAACTTATCAGACTAGTCAAACAATATTAATGTATAAAAGTTTGTAAAAACGATAAGAATTACATGACAATATACGAATAATAAAATACACATTCAGTTTATACAGGTTTGGCACGCTTATTCGATTAAAAACATATAACAAATACTAAAAAATAGTCGCAACTTGCAGTGTTGTTGGAAGGACAAGAATTCTTCAACTGATAAAAAAATTTCCCGATAAGAAAGTCACTGTGCTAGAACAATACTAGGACAACTTAAAAAACATTATTTCGAGAAAATCGACTTTTAACGTCATATTTTATGTAGTTCATTGCTATTTATGTATAAAACTTACCGTAAATATTATTTGTCATTTTTCAATTTCTCTTCAAAAAATGCAAAGTATTCTTGCATTGCACTAGGAAAAAACAAAGTTTTCGAAGTTGCCCTTGTCTTTTTTAAGTTTTCTTAATATTGAAATGTCTATTTTTTTATTTTAGTTAAACAGGTCCCTGTATTTTTTATATAGTGTAGCAAAAGTAAGTTTATTTTTCAACTTTTTTAGATAACCTTGTATTGCAATGTTTTCAATGTGAAATATTTCTATTCTCTTTGTTTTTATTTATTTTTAAGTTGTCTTTCCAGTGTCACGCAAAAATACAGTTAGTGTAGAAAATTTATCATTTAGTCCCAATATTTATAACTATAGCAACCCAATCATAAACGAAACTTAAAGTAATATTTATATATTAATCAAACTATTTGACACAAATAGCAAGGAAATACGTATCTATTGGAATTGGTAAAACTCAAAATTCTAGGAATGGGATGTAATAATAAGAAAATGGATAATTCTCTCAATGAAGTAAAAATTACTCATCACTATCTTGATTCTCTAATCTTTGTCCGTTTTTAAACGCTTTTAAATTTAAAAAAAGATGTTGTTATGGGGGAATTTGCTTGAGCAAGCTCAAAAGGTCCTCTTTTTTAAACACAATTTTAGGCATATTAATATAATGAATAGTTTCGACGGTAGGATCCTTGTGAAACATCGTTGAATAATAATACATGGGATAATTATTAGTACACTGCTTTTAGATGTTTCAAAATAAAAATGAAATAATTTTCTCTACATATGTTTCGGCTTGATGAGGCCTTTATCAAGAGTAGTTGTATACTAAAATCTAAAATTGTTATACTCTACTAAACCGCCTGACAGCATTTTGTTTTTATTGCACTGTCAATTATGCAGGTGTTTAAAGAGCAGGTCAGTTGGTCGTTCGTATTTAAAACGTCTGTTTTTTGTGACTTTTCGGTTTCTAGGTACTCCAAAAGGTTCAGCCTTTTGCTTTTTGTTTCTGTGTGTAAAAGTTTGACATTATTCGTATCTATAAAATGGTTATTTTCTATACAATGTTTTGCTATGCCAGAGTTTTTAATATTATGTAAAATCGATTTTTTGTGTTCTTTAATCCTAATATTTAAGTTTCGACCAGTTTGTCCTACGTATACAGCTTCACAGTTCACACATTTTATTTTGTAAACACCAGATTTAGATTGTTTGTCAATTTTGTCTTTATTGTTTATTAGTCTTCTCCCTAGATTATTCTTATTAACCTGAATTGTTTTACAGCCAAATTTATTTAATTTTTTTTGAAACTTTATCTGTAATTTTTCGGAATATAATTGATAAATTTAAACGGCTCCTTTTCTAATTCTAATGTAGGGTTATAAAATTGTTTAGTTAAAATGTTCTTCTGTTTTTTCTTTATTAATTTGTCAATCAAAGCGATGATGATAATGGATACTTCTTTTTGGAAACTCGCCTAGTCTAGGGGAAAGCTGAAAAGTCTATGGATGAGACATTAGATAAAATAAAATAATAAAGATACATTTATTTACTTTTTGTATGTACCACAAATTAGATCGCATTCTAACACACACTGTGGTACAAGAGCATGTTTGCCAGATTTCCTTATTAATCAGTGAATTTAACTTTCAAGTAGGTATATTTTGTTTGTAAATAGCACTTACTATTTTAAATTTATTGAACCATGTTACATTTGTTATTCTATAAATAGTTAATTTAAATCTACGTTAGTTAACAAAAAAAAACATACGTAATTACCTACTTTAGAATTTTAAATATTGTCATCAAGCATGCAAAGAATTTCTATAAATCAAAGTGGCAATGCCGCGTGGCTGCCTCCTCTACTTCGGCTACGTCTCGTCTACTCTCGGCCGATTCCGGCCGAATAACAACATAACGTATTAGTCGTAGTAAAACGGCATGTTTTGAATTTATTACTATCGTGTGGTATTCTTTAGTGCTTTGTAAGACTTTTTGAGGCAAATCAGTGTTTAATACTTTATCATGGTTCATCATTGTAGAGTTTGCAAGAAAACAAGTCGGAAATTTCCAAAACTTTTGTTTCATCGGTGAGTATTAAATGTCATTTCATTGCCGTCCCTCGAGGACCATACAAAGCAATAAAATAATGCATGTGTTTCTAGTTCAAGTACAAGTAGATGACAATTAGCTTCTAATAACACTTTACAAGTTTATTATATCTGCTAATCAAAAATGAAACTAATCTAGCATAATTGATATTTTCGTCTACACGAGTTCTACCGCCTGACGAGTCCTACCGCCTGACGAGTCCAGTCCACTGATCTCCATTGATCGGTGGTCCAGTCCAGTCGCTTGTGCGCGAATTATAAACACACTTCTGAAAACTGATAGGTATATTTGCTTATAAATACTTTTAAAACCATTGCCATCTACTTTTACTGGGCTGGTTTGAGGACCAATATATATGAAGATGTCCCGTTAAATTGCCATGGAACCGAATTAATAAAATTAGTGTTAACAAATTATTTTAAGATCAGGATACATTATGAAACTTAAAAAGCTTGAATCTTCTCAGAAACCAGGAGTTAGATGTTTACTTACAAAAGCTGTCTTATTTAGAAATGAATACACTTTTGTATACTTATTAGTTATTCAACTAGATTGTTTAAATAAGCGTTGTATACTTAAAATGAAATTTCAGGACTTAAAAACTTGTCAAGAATGTTCCAAAATAATTTTACCTAGTATTTTCTTAATCTCTATCTTTGCTTTGTTTTGTTCTATTGAGTTTTTTTTTATTGCTGTGATTATTATTTTGATTTTTCAATAGCGAAATCAGTAGTCCTACTCCATTTAATTATTGGAACATTTTTAACGCCATTAGAATGCTAAAAACATTTTACATCTATTACGATAAAAGTATGTTGCTATATACTATCCTAAATGAACGATTTGATTTAGTATTATGGTGTATTGCAATATCTTTAATTTTTAGTTAATAAAAATTCACAGTCCTTCGCAAAGATGAAAATGATAAATAAAAAAGCAAAAATGTGATTTGTGTTATAATTCAAATAGCTTTTAAAAGCAGAGTTTAAAAAAGTAAAAGTATATTTACGAGTGTTTATAATATTTTTAATTAAGGAAATTCATTTTTAAGATTAATATTAAAGATTATCATAATTAAAAAATAAATAAAGAAAGAAAGGTGCAGATATGAAGGCCTAAAAAATTACCCTCCACTTGTAGATAGGAAAATATATTAATATATAATTAGCTATAATATTACTGTAATATTTTTAACCTGTTCCGATTCGTTTTAGCTCGTTTTGGTGCATTTGGTTATTTTTAGTCATTTTCGGTTAGTCGTTCAAACAACTTTCGGTTAGTTTCAGTTAGTTCTAATTTATTTTAGCCATTTGAACCGACTCCAATACGTTATAATCAAATTTAAGATTTTTGGTTAGTCCCCAAAATTCGGTTCGTTTTGGTTGGTTTTAACTTACTTTAATTTTTGTAACCTATTCCGGTACGTTTTAGCCCGTTTTGGTGCTTTTGGTTAGTCGTTTAAACCGGTTCCGGTACCTTATACGCAATTTTAATGTTTTTGGTTAGTTTTGGTTAGTCGCCAAAATTGGGTTAATTTGGGTTAGTTTTAACTTACTTTAACATTTTTAATCTGTTCTGATATCTTTTAGCCCGTTTGGTGCATTTATTCACTTTTGGTTAGTTTTGGTTAGTCATTCAATCAACTTTCGATTACTTTCAGTTAGTTCCAATTTAGTTTAGTAATTTGGACTGGTTCCGACACGTTATTATAACCAATTTAAATGCGAGTTTAAAAGTTTTTGGTTAATTTTAGTTAGTCGCCAAAATTCGGTTAATTTGGGTTAGTTTCGACTTAGTTTAATATTTTTAATCTGTTCCGATACGTTTTAGCCCTTTTTGGCGCTTTTAGTTAGTGTTGGTTAGGCGTTCAATCAACTTTCGTTAAAGTTAAATTAGTTTCAATAGAGTTTAGTCATTTGAACCGGTACGTTATAAACAATTTTAATGTTTTTGGTTAGTTTTGGTTAGTCGCTAAAATTCGGTTAATTTGTATCAGTTTTAGCTTACTTTAATATTTTTAATCTGTTCTAATACGTTTTAGCCCGTTTTTGGTGTTTTAGTTAGTTTTGGTTAGTCATTCAATCAACTTTCGGTTAGTCTCAGTTAGTTCCAATTTATTTTAGAACCGATTCCGGTACGTTATTATAACCAATTTGAATGTCTTTGTTTCATTTTAGCTAGTCGCCAATATTCGGTTATTTTGGGTTAGTATCAACTTACTTTAATATTTTTAATCTGTTTCGATACGTTTTAGCTCTTTTTGGAGCTTTTGGTTAGTTTTGGGTTAGTCGTTCAATCAACATTCGATAAATATCAGTTGGTTTTAATATATTTGAGCCCTTTGATCCGGTGCCGGTACGCTATAAGCAATTTTAACGTTTTTGGTTACTTTTGGTTAATCGGCAAAATTCGGTTAATTTGGGTTAGTTTTAATTTGCTTTAACATTTTTAATGTCTTCTGATAGGTTTTAGCCCGTTTTGCTTCTTTTAGTTAGTTTTGGTTATAGTCATTCAATCAACTTTCGGTTACTTTGAGTTAGTTCCAACTTATTTTAATCATTTGAACCGGTTCCGATACCTTAATTATGACCAATTTTAATGTTTTTGGTTAGTCGGCAAAATTCAGTTTATTTGGGTTAGTTTTAACTTACTTCCATATATTTAATTTGTTCCTATACGTTTTAGCCCGTTTTGGGTTTTTTGTTACTTTTGGTTAGTCATTCAAACAACTTTCGGTTACTTTCAGTTAGTTCCAATTTATTTTAGTCATTTAAACCGGTTTCCATACGTTCCATACTCCATACGTCAATTCTGTGGCTGCGCGTGCCAGAGTTTTGGTGTTCGAAATTGTCGATACCTTTTTTCATACCAGTTTTGATACCCAAACAGCCTGAACAAAAAAAATTGGAGGTATGGTGATGGAACTTTATAGACTTATTGAAGGTATGGTGATGGAACTTTATAGACGTTTAATCTTTTATAATTTAATATCCCTCAAACATATTAATAAAGACTTTTCAATACATTTAGATAGCATTCCTACCTACTCAAGACAATCAAATTTAAATTATGTGCTAAAAAATTCGTTTCCAAACTTGAAAATTTTCGGTCTCAAATTTCCCAATATTTCAATATCCAGATTTAATTTAAGAATCGAACTCTATAAACGACCCACAAATTCCCATTTTTAGATTTGCGTAATCAATTTAGATTTGAATTTTGGTGAAAGAAAAAAATTACGAAAAATTAAAATGCTACGCCTATGTCTGTTTACCCACTAGCCACTTTCTGTACCACAGTTTCATTGATAAATATGCACGTCACAGTCTGTGGTATACGATGCCGTTTTCTAGAAAATTATGAATGACAGACTTTGTCTTTTTAAGTAAGTAGTCTTAGGATGTGACTATGAAATGCGGAATGTTTTACTTGCCAAGATTGGTTAGAGTCTTTATGAATTATTGCATCTGTTGTTGTTGGTTTCCTATATATATCAAATTTAAGCGAATCTCTTGTCTTTGTAATCTTTATGCCCAAAAAGTTTAAAATGTTGCTAGATTCTTTTTCCATGGTAAATTGAATTCTATTGTTTAGGGAATTTAAAAATGTTAAAAAGGTGTCTAAGTTTCTATTGGTTCCTGTAAAGATGCAAAATATGTCATCCACATATCCAGCCCAAAAAAATATATTTCTGATGAATGAATTGCTGGTGGTTGGCAAATAAAGGTGAAATTGGAGAGCCCATTGGTAAACAAAATAATGGTTTACCAATGGGCTCTCCAATTTCAATTGTAAAACATTTCAGGTTAATAAGAATAATCTAGGGAGAAGACTAATAAACAATAATGACAAAATTGACAAACAATTTAAATCTGGTGTTTACAAAATAAATTGTGT
Source organism: Pissodes strobi (assembly GCA_016904865.1). NCBI lineage: Eukaryota > Metazoa > Arthropoda > Insecta > Coleoptera > Curculionidae > Pissodes > Pissodes strobi. Next base: position 26,193 of record MU183016.1, on the reverse strand, counting down.
GAACTGTGAAGCTGTATACGTAGGACAAACTGGTCTAAACTTAAATATTAGGATTAAAGAACACATAACATCGATTTTACATAATATTAAAAACTCTGGCATAGCAAAACATTGTATAGAAAATAACCATTTTATAGATACGAATAATGTCAAACTTTTACACAGGGAAACAAAAAGCAAAAGGCTGAACCTTTTGGAGTACCTAGAAATCCAAAAGTCACAAAAAACAGACGTTTTAAATACGAACGACCAACTGACCTGCTCTTTAAACACCTGCATAATTGACAGTGCAATAAAAACAAAATACCGTCAGGCGGTTAAGTAGGGTATAACAATTTTAGATTTTAGTATACAACTACTCTTGATAAAGCATCAAGCCGAAACATATGAAGAGAAAAATATCTAATTTTTATTTTGAAACATCTAAAAGCAGTGTACTAATTATCCCTAGTATTATTATATTAATATAAGCCCGACCATTATTTTTTTCTGTAACTATGATTTTTTAAAAAGTTTCTGTCTTAAATATAACTTTATAATAAATCGCATTTCGATCATTTTTGGCAATACACAATACTTTTATGTTGCTCCAAAATACTTTTTCACCATATTTTTAAATTGACAAAATTATTCCTGAAATATCGCCGGTCTAATATATTTGTATGTTTTATATTATTTACCGATATGGTTTTCCCGCTTTTTTTTCAATTTAATAACCATTTCCACCTGCTGAGGAGAATACAATGGCACACTTAACAGAGCTCTCTTGTTCGAAGAATATGCAGCAAAGCATAGTCTCCCTTATTTTGGAAATGGCCTGCTATAAGAAATGTAATGACATATGATTTCACGTCATAATTTTTAACAACATAAAGATACATCTTCTTCTTCTTCAGCCTTCATTTGTCCACTCCTGGACGTAGGCTTTCATCCGTTTCCATGCCTTTTTGTCCTGTGCTGTTTGAAACCATCTTTTCCCCGCAATCTGTTTCACATCGTCCAGCCACCTCTTCTGGGGTCTACCTACGCTGCGTTTGGTCTGTCTTGGTCGCCAGTGTGTTACCCGCGCTGTTCAACTATCATGGTTCTATCTGGCCACATACATACGTAAAGATACATAATACCTATAAATTAATTTTTTTTTCTGCCCCCGCAGTTGTTTTCAGTGCAGTTTCCTATAAGCAAGCTATAAACACAACTATAAATTTCGTTACTTTGTCAATGAGGAAAAATACTGAAATTGAGACAATTCATTTCCCCAAGGTAACGGTATTACAGCCTGAAAATCAAAAACATGGCGTTTATAACTTTATTCGATATTGTTAACTCAGTGTCTTTAGTTTTTTCCTTGCGGGAAAGTTCCTTTTCAGACTGATGAAATTATATTTTTCTTGCAAAATTGATATATTACTGGCATGCATATATGCATCACACAAAGCATATAGATCTTTCTTTGGTCGAAAAAAGCCAATGCTA
>MU183016.1:0-24707 GCA_016904865.1 Pissodes strobi | reverse complement strand
TTTTTGTCTAAATTACTGAACAAATTTAAGTTTGAGTTTCGTTTTCTATTCGGTGAGAAAGCATTCTAAAATAAACAATCACTTTATGAAAACTATTAAAAGTTTAACAACAAAAAACTAATTATTCCAAAGTTGTTTGCTGTTTTTTTGTTTGATTTGTATCCGCTTTGGTGAATTATTTTGCATATAGATGCAACAATGATTAGTTTTTATCTGTAAATCATAGACTGATTTTAATAATGATGACCATTATGTTTTATGCGTTATATTTGAATGTATTAAATAAGAAACAATAGTTATTTGTGTATTTAGAGCGCAAAGTAACGGATTGCCGCTACGCGTCGCGCAGTAATCTTTCGAAAACGGCAATCTTACTTTGCGCTCGAAAAACACACAGAACTTTTTCTACAGCCGCATTTTTTAAAATTAAATCCACATTTTTCTCTATACTTATTCTGAAACTTGCAAATGACTGTCAGTTTTGACATATTATATTCGGGCTTCGGGCATATTTAGAACAGGAGTGCCAGCAACAAACTGTAACAAACGCACGACTGTCATATATTTATCTTCGGTTTCCATGACCATTCATAGCACACTCGACGGAAAAAGTGAAATTTTTCTTTTCCATGTTCGCGCTAGAGCGCAAAATAAGGATCCACGGCATTCGTGGATTTTGCGATTTCATTTGAATTTAGCAATTAGTTATTTTGCGCCCGGCTGTAGAAAAAATAATTTTCAGATTCCCAACAAAAATATTAAAATCTTAGGTATTCAAATATACCCAATTTTCAATAAGAGCTGCAGAATTATTATTCCATCATACATGTATAAAATGCACTTACCATAACCTATGATTATGCTACCTTTAGACTTTCTGCTGAAGGATCACACCTTGTGGATTCCTGAAGGATTTTCCTCGTTCTAACAGATACTGATTTCATGACTTCGCGAAAATAATAGCTGTTATTCACTCAAATAATCTCACATGCACACTCTATGCCGACTCGCATCAGTAGTAGTTGGTTCGAAACATATTGAAATAGTTCTGAATTTTTATTGGACGGTAAATAAAAACTTTGAGGAATACAAAGAAAAGTAAAAAGAGTCATAGTTTAAAATATTGTGTTTATTTGTTGTGATATGTTTGAAGACTAAAAAACAGGATATCTTAAAAATATACCTGCAAAAAAACTAAGCCATCTTGAAATATCCTGTTATTCCACCAAATAAGGTAAATAAATGAGTTCCGAGTTCCATCTCAAATGAAAGAAAAATACTTTTCTACATGTGTTCCTATTAACCCGTAAACCATTTAATATTTATATATTCCAATAATATGATATATTTTATACTGCGCTCAAATTAATGAATTTAATAAATCTTACTGACAGAAAGAGCATTTATTTTATATCATAAGGGTCAGGATAACTCAAAACCGAAATTTTGTCCTCGTATGTCTGGAAAAAAACTACCACCTTGAAATGTCTTACTATTCCATCACCAAATAAGGCAAATAAATGAATTCCGTCTCCAATGAAAGAAAAATGCTTTTCTACGTATGTTACTATTAACCCACAAACCATTTCATATTTATATATTGCAATAATGGGATATATTTTATACTGCGTTCAAATGAATGAATTTAATGAATCTGACTATAGCACCGGAAACAGCATATTTATCCAATAATTGCTGTACATCGAATCTCAGCACGGTATTCGCTTTACAAAATATTAGGACCAAATTACAATAAATACTGAACTCAAATCGGTGATTGCTTATATCAGCATATAAGACGCCAACTTTCTGCTGGTTGCGGCCCTGACGGCCTTGCGTCGAACTTGCAAGCCACGAAAATAATATCTTCAGGGAAGTGTTGCAGAGGCAGGCCCGTATGAACAACATAATGATTTTTAATCTACACCTGGAAGAGGGGATTCCCGAGATGGTCCAGATTTCCTCGCTGGCGTCCAACGAGGTTCCCTCGTCAGATCGTGACTGCGGATGTTGCCAGGGTCGGTAAACCAAATCGTAACGGTCACAAACCTCTAAAAGTGAACCTCTCTAGCGCGGCCAACGTGTCGGCTGTGAAGAAATCTGAGAAAGTTTATTGACGCCCATCAAATCTACATCGGGCTGATTATCTCCAGCTCATCTGAAACAACTTCAAGACACATAAGATGAATTACAAAAACCAGGATCCCTTACCACCTCACCTAACGACTTAACCGGCTCCTATCAGAATAGCTACCCATACACCAGCGTTCATTATCGGCATTCATTCTTCTAGCGTTCTTTCCTTTCAAAATATTAAAGGAATAATAAAACTTTGATCGCCCCCTAATACAAATAATTTCCGTGCAATCTTTCCTCTCAATTTTTCCCCTCGTTCAGTCGTCTCATATTTTGCGGGGAAAATAATCTGCTTAGAGGCCACTAACGTAAAAATCATATTCTCCAGTTATTTCTATCCAAAGCACCTGTGAAAGGAAAGAGTGTTGGATAGTGGACAAATTAATCATCTGGGAGGACACTGTTCCTCTCAATTATTACTCATTAACTGGCGTTCTTTCCTGCGAGATTCGACATTCCCATGGGAAAGAACGCTGCTGGTGTATGGGTATCAATCTTGTCCGGCTTGAACGTCGGTATATAGTGACAATAAAGATGGTATGCGGATCTATCATCTTATTACTCATTAACTGGCGTTCTTTCCCGCGAGATTCTACATTCCCGCAGGAAAGAATGCTGGTCTATGGGTAGCTATTGTCCGGGGTGTATGTCTCAAAAAGCGAAAATACGGTTGAATTAATGCACATAATACACCAGTGCTCAAGACCAATATAAAAATGCGACAAGGAAACAGTTTCTCACCAAAAAGCTGAAAATGCCGTCCGATCCATATCTTGTTTTAATTTTCAGCGTTTTTCAAAAGCCGACGTTACGTCCTCGGAAGTGGCCGTGGGAATGTCAGCTGATGCACAGTGTTCCGTTTGGGCAGACAAATCCACGTGCTCGGAGCGCCTATAGACACTTCCAAAAAAGTCAGTAAATGCAGAGCGGAGAATGTATATAATAAATACGTAAAACACAAAATAATTTAAAGTGAGCTTACAGCTTAGGAAGTCTATATTTGGTACGGTGTTACTGATGTCTGACAGATCCAGTAGAAATAAGTCTACTGTCAAAACCGAGCATGACTCCCCCTCATCTAGATGCGTCCATTAGGTCTCTCCCATCAGAGCGGTCGGTATACCGATATATGAGTCTGCGAAAGCTTCGGAGTTCAGGATATCCGATTGGAACCACGATTTGTTGACAACAATGGCATCATAATCTGAGAAGACTACGCCACTGTAAAAACTGTGGGTCTTGTCACGTAGACCTCGGATCCCGGTTTTTGTAGTTCATCTTCTGTGTCTCGAAGTTGTTTCAGCTGAGTTGGAGATAATCAGCCCCGATGTAGATTTGATGGGCGTCAATACATTTTCTCAGATTCCTTAACACAGCCGACACGTCGGCCGCGCCAGAGAGGTTCACTTTTAGAGGTTTGTGACCGTTACGATTTGGTTTACCGACCCTGGCAACATCCGCAGCCACGATCTGACGAGGAACCTCGTTGGACGCCAGCGAGGAAATCTGGATCACCTCGGGAGTACCCTCTTCCAGTTGTAGATTAAAAATCATTAGATTGTTCATACGGACCTGCCTCTGCAACACTTCCCTGAATATATTATTTTCGTGGCTTGCAACTTGAAGATTCGACGCAAGGCCGTCAGGGCCGCAACCAGCAGAAAGTTGGCGTGTTATATCAGCCATCACCGATTTGAGTTCGGTATTTATTTTAATGCGGTCATCATAGATAGATAGATAGATAATTTTTTATTTATTCCAAAGTAACAAAAATAGCCCAGCACAGGCGTGGAACAATGTCTACAATATCAATACTTATTAATATACTAAATACTAAATAACTTAAGTAGAACTTAACCTAAGCATTTCTCAGAGTGGTCACTTTTACCTATTACTCATATTTTTACAAGTTGTTTTTACTTTCATCAGCATAAAATTTCTGCATCGAATAAAAAGATTTGCTTATCAAAAATTGTTTTAAAACCAATTTAAGATAATTTTTAGAGAGTTTCCTTAATCTAGTAGGAAAGCTATTAAAAATCTTAATGATACTGAAATGTACATTCTTTTGTATATAAGTGTAATTACATTTCTCAGGCAACAGATTACTTTTGTGACGGGTGTCATGAGCATGAAGTCTCTCACAGTCCTCAAACAACTCACTATTATCATATACAAACATAAATGACTGATAGATGTACAAACTTATTTCAGTCAATATATATATTTTTAATAAACACATTTTTACAGCTTTCCATCTGTTTCATTTTATACATAGATCTAAGACACCTTTTTTGTAATACTAAAACTCTATGTACATCAGACGAGCTTCTCCAAATAATTATCCCATAACCTATTCTAGAGTGAATATATGCAAAGTATGCAGACAATGCTGCCTCCTCACTGACGCTATCTGAGATAACTCTTAAAGCGTAACAATATTTTGCAAGGCTTGTTGCCAAAGAGTCTAGATGACATCTCCAGTCTAACCTCCTATTAACATAAACCCCAAGAAAGAGGATACTTTCAGCAGACACAAAATTATTTCCCTCATAGGATATGGTAAGTGGAATATGGTTTCTATTTGAAAAAAGAAGGGTTTGTGTCTTTTTTACATTCGTATGTAAGTCATTAGACATAAAATATTCATTCAGCGATCTAACAGCATTGTCTACCCTTTGAAGTAAAAGATCCCCGTCACTTTCAGCAAATATAAGTGTGGCATCATCGGCATATAAGACCATATAATCCTCCGTAACATTTGGTAACTCATTGATATACAGAATGTAAAACAATGGGCCCAGAATTGAGCCTTGTGGGACACCTCTCTTAATCTCTATATTCTCTGAACAAACCAAATTTCCCTCCCCATCATGCTCTACAACATTTTGTGTTATATTTGATAGATATGATCCTACCAGCCAAAGAGCAACATCTCTCACTCCATAACTTTCCAGTTTTTTAAGAAGAATGTCATGATTAAGAGAATCAAAAGCCTTGGACAAGTCTACAAGCATGGCCAATGTGGTTCTATCATTGTTTAAGGAATTTAAAACTTTAGACAGGGCTCGATATATTGCTTTTATCGTTGATCTTTCTTTTTCTAAAACCGTTCTGTTGATCTGTTAACAAGTTATTATTTTCAATAAAAGATATGTCGATTATAAATTATTCTTTCAAGAATCTTACTTACGTTTGACAACACCGATACTGTTTCCTTCTTGTACAAGGCCCTGACCTGAGCGTGCTTTAAGTCATCCGGAAAAACACCATTCAACAGCATAAGATTAATTATGTGTTTTAAAGGCTGTGCAATAACTTCTGCAGCCTCTTTTAAAACTGACACCGGAATGAGATCCTCCCCTACCGAATTTTTATTTGTTAAACCCTTTATACACCCCGTCACTTCCTCCCCACTCGTTGGACGAAAGAAGAAAGAATTTTGTAAAGCGAATACCGTGCTGAGATTCGATGTACAGGGTGTTGTCCCAAATTCGAGCCTCATCATTGGGATCTCGGGAACTAGAAGAGATACGAGGTCGCTTAAATGGAGGCAAAGTTGCGCGATTTGATGCTGATCAAAATGCAACCTTACAAGTTTTAAAATTCCGAACACTTCCGAAGATTTTTGGAAAAAACCGAATATTCGAGATTTAATTTTTATTTTTTTATGACTCTATTTGAATAGATATAACAAAATAAATTTCACATTCTCATTGCTACTTTTTCTATTCTACAAGATGGTGTTATCAGATTTTCAAACCGACGTTTCGTCTTTTAGCTGCCATCATCAACTTTGTTTTTTTAAATACGGCCCTGGATTTTTTATTACGGATTTTAAAAGCTGTTAAGGTCTCAAGACCAATGATGTATCGCACTTATTCGAAAAATTAATATTAGTGACATTTTCCTTAAGAACTCATGTGTTAGAGAGAGACAGAGAACAGATTTTGGGTAAGATATTACCAGGAAATCATTAAAATGATTTTTTCGAAAAAGTTCGATACAACAATGAGAATGTGAAATTTATTATTTGTTCCAAATCTAATCCCACACAACTATTTACTTGGGTAAATTGCTAAAAATATAGCCTGGTTTGAGGGTTGACACTTTAATAATTATATTATTTATTAATCACTTCTTATGTTAGTTTTTAAGCTTTCTTTATGCAAGACGTTAATGCGTAAAAAAAGGTTTTTGTTTTTAATCCTATTAAAAATCTATTTTCTGTTTCTCTCTAACACATGCGTTCATATCGAAAATGTTACTAATATGAATTTTTCGAATAAGTGCGTTACATCATTGGTTTTGGGACCTTAGAAACTCTTAATATCCGTAATAAAAAATCCAGGGCCGTATTTGCTTGAAAATCTGATAACACCATCTTGAAGAACAGCAAAACTAGCAATGAAAATGTGAAATTTATTTATATATAAAAAAATAAAAATGAAATCCCGAATATTCGGTTTTTTCCAAAAATCTTCGGAAGTATTCGGAATTTTTAAACTTGTAAGGTGGCATTTTGATCAGCATCAAACTGCGCAATTTTGCCTCCATTTAACCGACCTCGTATCTCTTCTAGTTTCCGAGATCCCAATGATGAGGCTCGAATTTGGGACACCCTGTACAGCAATGTCGATTTTGAGTTATTCTAACAATTATGGGATAAAAATGCTGTTTCCGGTGCTATAGTCATATTCATTAAATTCGTTCATTTGACCGCAGGTTAAAATATATCCTATTATTGCAATATATAAATATTAAATGGTTTGTGGGTTAATAGTAACACACGTAGAAAAGTATTTTTCGTTCATTGGAGACGGAATTCATTTATTTACCTTATTTGGTGATGGAATAGTAGGACATTTCAAGATGGCTTAGTTTTTTTCCAGGCATACGAGGACAAAATTTCGATTTTGAGATCCTGGCCATTATGATATAAAACAAATGCTCATTCTGTCAGTAAGATTTATCAAATTCATTAATTTGAGCGCAGTATAAAATATATCATATTATTGCAATATATAAAATATTAAGTGGTTTGCGGGTTAATAGTAACACATGAAGAAAAGTATTTTTTCTCCGATTGACAGCAAATATTAATTTTGCAGACCCATATCAATCAGCAAAGTATTACTTTTCCTGCCTTGGCAGCAAAGTGAGTACTTTTCTGCCTAGGCAGCAAAATGATTTGTCTCCATGGGAATAAAACGTTTGACATAAGTTGTCAAACTATAATTATTATGGACATATACATTTCCATAGCAACCAACCGTTCCAACAATTGCGATTTCTATCAAATTTTGTTTTAATTTATCACTACAGGAAAAATAAAAAGATTGTGGGAATTGTAATAATTCGCAAATATACAATATACATATATCATTATAAACAATCGGAGAAAAAATTATATGTTCAACTCGGCAGCAAAGTAGATTGACTGCCTTAGCTGAATTCCTAGCCTCGCTACGCTCGGCTATGAACTATCAGCCGCGGCAGTCAATCTACTACTTTGCTGCCTAGTAAAACAAATAACTATTTTATCCGATCGGATGAAAAACTACACCTTTCCGATGTGTTTTCTCACCGCAAAAGTCATCATTCCAGTATATTGTATTCGTTGCCTAGCAACATGCAATAACTGTACGGGAATATGCAATAACTGTAAGGGAATATAACAATTCCGTCCTAGAACGGGAATATAATATTATTCAAACGCCTTGTTTGTCAAATCTGACGTTTATCAAAAGTAACATTTAGCTGAAGTTTCTGTAGTTACTCGCTCGATTCAAAACTTGATATTATGTTGAGTTTAAATTTAAAACACCGTTTTTATTTAGAGTAATATTTGGCTCTATTTTTATAAGTATTTATTCTAATTAATCCCGATCGGATAAAAAATAGTATTTTAAACTATGACTCTTTTTTTAGTTTGGGTTAGTTTGGGTTGGGAACTATTTCAATATGTATAAGTGTCCAGGTTGTTAAAAACTGTGTTTAATAAAACTGGTTCCACTGGGGTGGAACCAGTGCCTCAGAGGAAAGGCTTGTAAAAACTCGTTACTTAATGAATCTGTCAAAGAATCAGTTCGAGGACATATAAATTCATTTCAGACAGTTGAAAGTCATTATTTTAGAAAAAATACATCGCGCTTGTATTTACCTGCATCTCTTAATATTTCTAAAATGTATTCTTTATATCTGGAATACTGTGCTGACAGCAATATTACTGAAGTAGCAACTGAAAGTATAGACAGGGCTGTGTTCAACTCAGATTTTAATACATCATTCTTGCGACCAAAGAAAGACTTGTGCGACATTTGCCACGGTTACGAACAATCGTCTGCTGAAGAGAAATTAACAGTTGAAGAAACGTATCAACTGCACTTCAAAAGCAAGAATTTAGCCAGATAATTGAAATATGCAGAAAAAAAAGAGCTGATAAGAATCGACAAATTTGTTGTGCAGTTTTCGATTTACAACAAATAGTTCCGGTCCCAAAGTCCGAAGTTGGATTAGCGTATTATAAGCTGAAATTGTCAATTATAACTTTACTATTTTCAATCTGGGTAATAAGGAATGTTATTGTTATATATGATACGAGCTCATTGCCAAGAGGGATTCTTGTGAAATTGGCAGTTGCCTTTGGAATTTTATAAAACGTCATATTGAACAAGACGTGACCGAGTTGTCATTTTTTTCTGACAATTGCGCCGGACAAAATAGAAAAAATACTTATTTTCATTATACAAATACAATTCTCAATTATATAAGGTAACAATCTTTCATAGCTTTCTGGAACGAGGGCATACACAAAATGAGGGAGATTGTATTCGTAGTGTGATTGAAAGAGCATCCGTTAATATCTCGGTTTATTCTCCTGATCAATGGTACACAGCTGTCAGAACTGCAAAGAAGAACAACCCGTATAATGTCGTTGAACTGGAGAAAGAAAATATATTTGATTTGAAAGATCTTCAAGATAAAACATTCATCAATTGGGACAAGGATGGCAGTAATGACAAAATTTACTGGAACAAATTAAGAATTCTACAAACCCGTCCAGACTATTCAAATATGTGTTTGTTTAAATACAATTTTAAAGATACTGAATTAAAAAAAAATTATTTGACTATAAAGGGTAGACAGAAACTTAGAAGATATTGAACTGAAGCCAAACTATACTGGAAAAATTCCATTAGTGAAAAAGAAATACGACCACTTGCAAATTCTTTGCCAGAAGAAAGTTATTTCATGTCAATATCATCACTTTTTTAAAAACCTACCTTATGACGAAAAAAGAGCAGGCCAAGATTCAGATAGTGATGCTTAAAAATACATAATTGTTTATTTTTAGTTCTTAAATTTAAGTTAAATTTTTTCGATTTATTTCGTATTTTGTTCCATTTGTTCGATGTTTTATCACTAATAATATTTTTTGCCTTCTTTATCTTAAAAAAGCTGCAATACATGATTTATGAGCAAGTGCACTGTTTTTGTTAAAATAATTTATTCCTATACCTACTACGTGATTGGATTATAAATATAATGGATTAATCAGAACTAGCCTAAGTACTTTTATGAAAGTGTATTCTATGTCCAAATTTGGACATACGCTACATCAGTTGAGACTTTACTATTCTATGTCCATTATTTTTCTCTAAACGTCGCTTTTATCGTGGAAGAATAAGGTGTAAGAAAAGTAACTTATTTAACATGGTGGTCATACAATTTTCTGATAATGCTCTCCTGTAAAATTAACATTTTGTGACTTAGGCTACTTCTGCAGCCAAGCGACGACAGGAAAAATAATCTTCGTGTTATTAAAATCTACTATAACCAAGGCCTTAGCATACGCTAAGGGATACATTGAGTGGGTATTATGACGGAATAATTAGCAAATTGACAATACAGCGTATTCTGCAAGAGTTTAGTGAAAAAAACGCCTGATGAAATTCGGCCGCCAGCTCAACAAGCAAGAACAGTGAGGGCTGAAGGGGTAATTCTCGGTGCCTTCCATGCGGATCCATGTGAAAGCAGCAGAAGTGTAAGCAATAGTATGCGTTACTCACAAACTTGTGTGCTACAAGTTCTTCGTAAATACCATTTTAAACCTTATAAACTGCATACTCATCAAGAATGTGATTACGAAAGCCGGAAAAATTTCTGCGATACAATGTTTCAAAAAACTAACGAAGATAACAATTTTATAAGAAATGTTTGTTTCACCGATGAATCCAGCTTTTTGAAGAAGTGAAAATTGCTATTTTATTAGCAGCATCGACGCCCGAATATTAGCCAATGTAAGGCGAGAATTTTTTAATAGATTAAGTCATTGCCTAATTCGGTATGTCATTTGTAGAATTTTATTTACTACCGTCATATACTTATTTGTAATTGGGCCCTCAGGCCTGTTGGAAATATATGTCTATTTATTTATTTTTCAAGTTGTCCTCGTATTGATCCAGCACAGCGATATTACGCAACTTAAATTATTACAAATCCTGATTTATAATAACAAAACAGTCAGGGACACCTGAAGATAGTGTTATTGGAATCCACTGTAAGCCACACTAAGATGACGCGAATGTCAAAGTCAAAATCAAATCGTCGTAGTTGTCTCCTGTAACCATAGATATCTTCGTATAGAAGTCAGTGCCGGTAACTAATCATTTAGGTTATGATAGCTTTGTGAGGAATATTATATTGTTCTATACATTTACCAAGTTCAATCAATTGATGTATACCTACTGTTTTTAAGATTTGCTGAGTTATGTATGTGCTATATAAATTTTTTATTTTTGAATCAAAATTAAAAATATAAAAGGTGTAAAAGATGTATAAGGTCGGTGTATTTAATACCACAAATTATAATTTGTGTTAATACTATCTAGCAAAGAATCTATTACCATTATAGCATATTTAAAAAGGTCTTGTTTTATCTTATGATAATCATTTTTATATTGTTTGTCTTAATTACCAAATAAATAAAATTATAAATACTTTACTCTTTTCAGTAGGTCTTTACTATCTTATATCTTTTTTGTGACTAACTTACACCAAAATCTAATAATTTCGAAATTAATTTGGCAGAGAGTCCACCTCCACTACCGAGGACCGATCCACCAATAAATTATGCCTCAAAGAGGTATACTTACGAAAACAGTGGAAGTTCATATGGTTAGTTATTGCATGCATGAATAAGAGTATCAACTAACTTTCTAACTAGCACATTATTTTAACACGAGTTATAATTGAAAGCTCCACAAAGTAGTTGCAATACATGTTCATTTTGGGTATTTCGCTGCTTTAAGAATAGTTTCGATTGTAAGCTTTTCTTAACCTTTTGCTTTCAAGTCAGACATCATCAAAGTATCGAACTGGCCCTGTTAGTATAATTTTCTTCCACAGCCCTTTTAATACTACAAATTGCAAAAGTATATCTGGTGAAAGGAAATTCGAAAATGATTTACATTTTTTGGAATTGGGCTTTAGGAAATGCATGCTGTAACACATTCTATATTTTTGATCTGGTTTTATTTAATCTATATATGATAGCTAAGGAATGGTTTATAAAGACATTCGCGTTATTACGGTAAAAATCACAATACTTGTTATGCTTTGCATTTATTCCACTGCTTCTAAGTCTTAGTTAAATAAGGACATTAGAATGAAATTATTGCCAAATGATTTTGCTGCACAACTTACCATTTATTTGTAAAAAGTTTAATATCTTATATGTTTCTTCAGATAGCTATGGAAGCAGTTCGAGACATGATTCCCAAAGTTCGCCACCCAGACCAAATTCGACAAGTGGACAAGATCATAAAATGTCACATCGTATTCGTGAATTGTTTGGTAGAAAGAAGAGAAATTCACAAATGTAATTAATAGGAATATGTATGGATTTAGTACCTAGTTAAATTAAGGAAGCTATAAGTATTAAGATTAAACCTGTAATTGTTGACATCTTATTTGTTTATATAAATGTAGTTTTTGTATATAAAGAATTTAATGTCGTGTTAAAGATACCAAATCAAATTTTATAGAGTATTCTATATATTTTTATTATTTGAAATAAATCAATTTACCAATGTGTTTTGTAATTTATTCATATTCTGTATCTTTTTATTTATGAGATAAAGTTCGGTTATTCCAGAAATCCGGATTAAGCACTGTTAACTTACACATTATTTATGGAATTGACATTTAAAAAAATAATTGACATGGAGGTGACACAAGAAAATATAGTAAGAATATCTGCCCCTCGGATTTCTCTATAAACTTAAAAACCGGGTTGGGAATTATTCGGTAAAATTGGTTTTATACTTTACATGTATTATACTGGCGTACAAAATGTATTATACGTCGTGATAAAAATGGTCGTATTAAACAGTATTATACTGTAATAACACCACATGCCATGTGATGTTAAGGTTATGATTCCTTGAAACTGCAGGATAGTGCCAAATCATGTGAATATTACTATGACTATTATGAAGTTAGCATTGTTATTTGAATTATTTGTCAAGTAGTAGATTGTAGAAGTTTCCTTTTAAAATAATGTTTGCTTTTACTTAGATATAGATATTATTATAAATAAAATAAAATAAAAATCGGTTTATTGTGCAAACAAAAAACATCAACACAAAAGGTGACAAGTACTGCAGAGCATATTTTCATTACCACCTAAGCAATGTATAAATAAAATATGACTACTGTACAGGGTGGCTCGAATTCGTGTCTATGTATGGAGAACTCGAAAACCGTAAGAGATACAGTGTCGGTCAAATTAAGGCAAAATTGCGCATTTAGGTGCCTAACAATATGCCGTTTAGAAAGTTTTAAAATTCCGAGTATTTACGGAGATATCCGGAAAAAACCGATATTTTAAAAATTCGTTTTATTTTTTTCCTGGGCTTATTTCAAAACGGATTTCAAATCTAATTGCACTTTTACATTGCCATTTTTTCCTCTCTATCCTATGATGATATCCAGTTTGAAATCCGACGTTTCGTCTGCAAGGGATCATCATCAACTTTCTTTTTTTAAATACGAACTTTAATTTTTTTTATCGTTTTTCAGATGGCATTGGCGTTATTAATATGAGTATGGGTTTTTATTTTTTTATTTATTTTTTTTTATTATTTTTATTTTATACATTTTGCTTTGGCGTGATTTTAAATAACTTAAAGTAGGTACTTTTGAAAATTTCATATTCTATAAAAATATTTTATTTGTTTTTTGTATTAAGTGGAAAATTGGAGCCCGTATTAAATATGAAAAATAGTAAAATTATTTTTTACTAGAATTCAAACAAGTTGCTTAGTGCATTTTATTTATAAGCAAAAATCCAATAGGAGTTTTTCCATCAAAGTTCCTATAGTATCACCACCGAACATTAACAAGACGTTCGTTGGTATCACGTAGTATGATTATAAATTGTTGATGTTCTCTATTAAATAAATTTTTAATTGGTTAAAAGTTAGGAATATTTTATCTTTGCCGTAAGCAACTTGTTTGAGTAATAGTTCATGAAATATTCTTGTAAGAAATACCTTTACTATTTTTTATTTTTATTACGATCCAATTTTCCACTTAATACAAAAAATAAAATAAAATATTTTTATAGAATATAAAAATTTCAAAAGTACCTACCTTAAATTATTTAAAATTACGCTAAAGCAAAATATATATTTAAAAAAATAATAATAAAAATTATAAAAAAATTATAAAAAAAATAAAAACACATAGTCATATTAATAACGCCAATACCATCTGAAAAACGATAAAAAAAATTAAAGTTCGTATTTAAGAAAAGAAAGTTGATGATCATCCCATGATGACGAAACGTCGGATTTCAAACTGAATACCATCATTAGATAGAGCGGAAAAAGTGGCAATGCAAAAGTGCAATTCAATTTGAAATCCGTTTTTAAATAAGCCCAGGAAAAAAATAAAACGAATTTTCAAAATTTCGGTTTTTTCCGGATATCTCCGGAAATACTCGGAATTTTAAAACTTTCTAAACGGCATATTGCTAGGCACCTAAATGCGCAATTTTGCCTTAATTTGACCGACACTGTATCTCTTACGGTTTTCGAGTTCCCCGTACATAGACACGAATTCGAGCCACCCTGTACAGGGTTATCCAACGAGGACTAGACAAATTTTTTTACTTTCCCTGTATACTTTTATAAAAAAAAAACTGAAATAGCAAATAGCCATCTTATGTAATTTTCTCCCGCGAATTCGGATATGTTCAGCAAAAAACAAATTGAACATCAAATAAAAGCGCTAGGGGTCACTTTGATATTTTTTTAAAAGGAACACCCTGTATATTACTACATTTTTGGATTCTCTAGAAAAATCTAAACACATTTTCTGTATAATATCCTATACCTATCTTTAGCTGTGTACCAAATATTAACAGTTTAAAGTCGGGCACTTTGACAGGCTCTAAAATCTAAACCGCACGAGATAAAAGAAAACGATTTGCACATTCCTATCTTGGGTTTTCATAAGCTGTCGAATGAGAGTAACTTTGAATTTAACCGGAGGTTTAAAAGTTCCGGTTAATTTTATCTGCATCATTCACAAGATCAGGATTATTCAGATTAGAAGGTAAACTATAGTTATTTTTCTTATGAATGTTAAGCTTATTTACAGTATTCCATAGGGATTTTGTATTTCTACTTGTTTGATCAAATTGCGACTTATAAAATGCGGTTTTTTCGCGTTTTATACCCGCTGATACAAATTTTTTTAAGTCCAAATAAAATAACTTTGTTGTTAACGTACCTATTTTTTTTTAAATCTTCTAAATGCTTTTTCCATCTCCCGTACCATGGGGTTTCGAAAATGTTTTAGTTATTTTGGGGGCATGTTTATCAAACAGATTAACAATCATACTGTTAAAATATGACAACTTAAAATTAATATCATGAGAGTTATATATAGGATTAAAATCTATTAAACTAATATCACCTTCAATATCCAAAATCACGATACTGAACACATTGGGGCTTATAATGATAGCCATCACAGGTAATGATCACAAAAACCGCCTCATGATCCGATTTTATAGGATCGGTAATGATAACGCCACTATCACAGACAATACCTATATTACAAGGATTACATATCTAATACCTTGTGGGATTCTTCAGCAATTCTTGTAGGATCTGTTTGGTTGAATTAATCCAAATGAGTCAAAAATGCTTTTTAAATACCTTAAGTGGTAGTTTTCAGGGGACAGCTGATCAGTATTAAGATATCCTATCATGGCTGGAATCGAGTCATACAGACACTCGAAAGCTCCATAGGGTACAGACGAAGGTCTATATGCAATTCCCAACAATATAATTATGTAGTTAATTTTAATTTATCTTACCTAACAAATTAATACTATTATTAAATAAATAGTATAACCATACCATAACTAGTTCATAATGTTATTTTTTATTCATTTGAATACCTATCTGTGTAGGTAGATCGTAGAGTACTAGTCTCAGTAATAGTTAATGAAAAATATACCTTAATAATAATAATTTACCCCGTTTCACTAAAGTGGTCTAAAGTTAGAACAGAACCGACCTATATGTTCCCAACCCTGCTTAAAAATATGCTTTCTAAACTGTTAGAAATACAGAAAAATGTTTGAATGACTAGTCCCTATTTGTTTTTTTTTCCTGACAAAACTACATAATTCATAAAATCGCCATGGTGCAACGTATCTTAGAACCCCCTTATGGCAAAATTATGCATAGAAAAACAACTTTATAAAACTCACAGTGGTGAAACAATTTTATTACAAATCAGGATGTGGATATAATCAAAATTTAATTTTATAAATTAATAACTAAATTCATTACTAGGGCAGCAATTAAATTTTCTAAAACGTCTAGTCTTTGTAATTCTCAATAACTGCTGGTTTCAAAGGGTAGTCGTTATGGAATTCAAACATTCCAGAGACTTTTCCAACCAAAATAGTCCCAGCAATAACTGCTATTCCTAAGAGAAGTTGTGCATTGTATTTTCGTTGCCGAGCATCATAGTTGGTTTGCCAGCTTCCGGAAGGAGATGGAAGATCATTATAGGTGGTTTTGACTACCTCACCACCATGGCTATAGGAAGTATGTCTTCGTCCAACTATTCAAAAATAATTTGCAGATTAGGATTAGCCTAGATCTTACATAAACCTGATTAAACTAATAGCAAGCATACAGATGCATGCATCTTAATAGAAGTTTTAAATATACAATTAACTATGATTTATACCTTGTCTAGCCACCAATTGAATAACTTGCTTTGAAACATTCATTTTGAAGGAACAAACTACAAATTTAATTTAAAAAAACACTGTGGGCTCCTTAGAACCTTTTGTTATGCAATCAATACAAAAAAAATACTAAGAAGAACGGAACACGGAACGGAACGAACAGTCTCAACTCAACAAGAACAGAACCATAGATAAATATTAAGAACAGAACCGAATCAGCGTCTATCAGAGATTCAGGGCTCTAAGCATACCGTATGACAGCTGATTTGTAGGTTAATTGTAATGTGCTCATATTGTACTAAAAGCGGTGACGTCATAACTAGCATGTTCTACTCTTTTAAATTCAATATACTTTCAGTAAATGTCACGTTGAATCAAAACCGAAAACAGCGTATTAAGATACTACTTGTAAAAGACTATGTTTTTTGTACTATCACAAAACTAGGTAACCACCCGAATGGGAGAGTTTCGTAAAGTGCGAGTGCGCCTAATGTCTTTTTCTATTTTGCGTTCAAAATGATTCCATTTCGACACGCAAAGGAGTATCGAAAAGTGCCTCTTTTCCATACTACTTTTGTTGACTGGTTGCTATCATAGTCGCTTTCCAGCTGAACAAATGTTTGGGTTTTAAGCGATGTGCTTGAAACACGTGCGCTTCGAGCACAAGTGTGGAGCTGGAACTACACGCGGCCATTATTCGAGGCGTTTTTGTTATTGTTTATGTGCTCTTTATCTATGCATTCCATGCATCTATTTAATCTGTTTTGGCTTTCTTTGGGTTTTCTGTTTCTTTTGTTCATGGTTTCAATCGTTTCAATTAAATAAAATTGTTGAGAGTTTGTTAAAAACTTAAAAATGAATCCAGCTAAAAACATATTTCTTATATTTCTTAAGTGAAAACTGCTTTGTTTTGTAGCGCCCTTATAGACGGCTATGAACGGGAGTTATTTGAGATTCAATGAAACAGAAAAGATCTAGATCTATAGGATGCAGCCTGCGAGAGAATGACATAGAACTATAGATATTGTTATACAATGATATTGTATAAGTCAATGGATCGAACACAGTCCCCGTCACACATTTTGAGGCGGGAAAATTAAATCTTATTTTCACGTAATGAGTAAATTTAAAATCGCAAAGAAACTCCTAGTTATTATGCATGCTAAACCGCATAACTATTAAATTCATTTATTATATTTCCGAATAAGTTCTGAGTTCAAGTATGAGTATCCGGCTTATCTTTAATGTGGTAAATTAAAATAGCATTATGTATTAGATTTAGTTACTACACAAATATTAATTTTTATTCCTATGACAATTCAAATATCTATTTGAAAAGTCAATAGATCTTCACGTGCCCGTCAGACTACATATGGATCTAATAAAATATTCTACACACAGTAAGGATAAATACATTATCTGATTTTAGTGATTTTACCACAAACGTCTAGCAATAGGGCGTAATTATCGATGCGATACCGTGCATGCGCAATGGCGAAACAAGAATAATAGGTATTAGTAAATGGCTTTTCATGGCCGGCATGGCCCTCCGCTCGCTACGGGGGGCGCAATCAACAAGAACTAACCAAAACTAATCCAAAATTAAGAAAAATAAGTAAATTAATAAAACAAACAAACATAACCTTAAAAAAAGGTAAACAAAACATCTGTCGCGACCGACGGAAATCAAACCCGCAGCGCAGAAATGACAGGCAAACACTGCCTACTACAGCACCGAGGCGTTGAAGGAGTTTCGCTAGAACGTAAAGACATGGATAATTCCGATATCTCGGCCATATTACGCATGCACGGTATCGCATCGAAAATTTGAGCCCTATGGCTAGATGCTTTTGATTTTACCTAACATGAATCGATAATGATCAGAAATCAAAATAAATGTCACATGTTTGCCAAGAGTGCAAAGTAAAAAGTAGTTGTAGTCTGATCACTGCAGTTAAGCAGCTTCGGGCGTGGTTAGTACTTGGATGGGTGACCGCGCTTGGTTTAGTTTTATGAAGGTTTCACTTCTACCGCGTCTGAACTGCTTTTAATTTTATATAGTTATTAATATCCTTCAGCAAAAGTTTTCACTTTTGACGTGCACACCTTTCTTTCGCATGAGCACGAAGTTAGGAAACGAACACCTTGCGGGGAGTTTCCTAACGTGCGAGTGCGCTAAATATATTTTAAAACGTATATTTTATGCTATTTTTCTATTTTGCAGGTTTTTTAATGAAAACCATTAATTTATTCTATTCCCGATCAGCAGCAAGTAGACAATTATATATTTAGTTTTATATTTTAAGCAGAAAAGTGTTTGTGCAGCTTTTGAATTATTTGTATTTTGCATATCGACATTGTACTAATAATGCAGTACTTTAGTACAATTACACTGAAAAGAACAACCCTAGATCGAGCACGCATCTGTCCCTGTCACTTTATGTAAGGCATATTTTCGCGAGATCACGTCTTCAAAGATGTCTTTTAGGCAATCGTCTAGGAATATGGCTAAACTTCACGCGTAATATGGCCGAAATATCGGAATTATCCATGTCTTTTCGTTCTAGCGAAATTCGTTCAACGCCTCGGTGGTGTAGTAGGTAGAGGCACAGCATATATGTAGAGGTTTTGCCTGTCATTTCTGCGCTGCGGGTTTGATTCGTCGATCGCGACACGGGCCCAATTCTTGAAATGTGGTGAAAATTTTCACCAGGTGAAATTAGGCTTGTTTCACCAATTCCGTGGGTTACCATATTCTTGATCTTTGTGGTGAAAATTTTCACTATAATCTGGTGAATATATTCACCACCTAATTCAGTGGTGAATTTGACAAATTTAGGAGCATTTGTATATTACGTTGTGCAATGTTCATACAAAATTTCGTTTATATAGCTCTTGAATATGTAATTATTCTAATTTAAACGTTATTTAGGTGTTTGTAAATATCTGACGATGGAAAACGAACGAAAGCAGGCATCAAATAATAAAAGGAAGAGTCGACCTACGGGGCTTTATCGGATAATTTATGTAAAAAGTATTTTAGTTTAGCCCTTGCTAGAGTTTTAACAGAGCTTCTACACGCTTTTCTTTGAATGTCCAAAAAGAAAATCAGCTTGGAATATTATTGAGATGCTCTCATCACCAACGAACACAAAACCCCGTTTATTTCTTAAAAGAGACTGAAGATTTTCCAATCATTAGGCAAACAATAAAAAAGTTTTACTTGGAGCTAAAAATTGTTCCTAGAGGCAAAACGCTGCTCTTGAAACTGAGAGAAATAATGGATTTTCCGTATAGTCACGAAACCTTGAGAATGCTATTAAAGGCCAATGAATTTTATTTTCGAAAGTGCCAAAACAAGAGAAAAATTCTAATGGAGACCGGCAATTCTCCATTGGCGTTATAAATATATAAGAGCAATTCGAAAATACAGAGAGGAAGGACGGAACATAATTTATATTGGCGAGCCATGGGTTGATAACGATCTAACTTTTGAAAAATGGCAAAGGAACGACGTTTTTGGAGTAGTTATAATAATTGCATATTATTTCTGTTGAAGTAAGTGTGCAGTAAATAGAATTTTTTAAAATTTCTATGTACGATCGAAAATGAAATACCTCTAAAAAAAATATATTAAATTTGTTTGAGAATAAAGTACCATAATTTCGTAAATAGACAGTCTGTCGCGGTTGCTCGTCGCGGTCGCAAGGATCCGAATGCTAGCTGAAGATGCTCATTGAATACACCGAAACATTTTGCGGTATTTAATTTTCGAATGTGCTACTAATTACAGGTTTAAAAAGAAGTCACACAGTTAATGGACCACTATGTATATTGTATATATCGCGAAATATTATGATAAATACTTCATTTCTTTATAAGAATATTGTTACTTTTTCAGGTCGATTAGTAATAATTGTTCATGCTGGGTCTCAAAATGGCTTTATACCCAATGCTCATCTAGTACCACCGAGTAGAACAATGACAAGAGAGGAAAGTAACGTCGGATCCTTTGATGTTCGTGTCACCATTTTTTATGACCTTGAACACGACACCGTCGATAGTCGGGCAGTTAATACACGATAAAAAATATACGGCGAGATTGAGAACGGGCAGTTTATATGCACTGGAAAAAAGTCTGAAAAATCATATCGAAAATTATATTGTTTTCTATGCTGTGATTATATAGTATTGTAGGATTGCTACTAGAAATCAAACTTTACTTTAGGAACAAGATATTTCTTTTTGACACCCCACGTCTTTTTTACTTGAAATGGTAGAAAATAAATTTTGATTTTTCTTACTTTTAGGATTAATAATTGTGTCTATTAAAATTGTACACTATACAGGGTATCACATGTACTGTAAAAGAAGAGATACTACATAAATGATACATTTTTTATTAGCTTATGCGATCTGTCTGAAAAATCGTCAAGTATATTCCTTTAAAATTTGTGTAGGGATATTTTCCTTTAACATCCCTATCTTAGTGTTTGATAAGCTATCTCACGGTATTAATTACGGGGTATAAAAACATATAGGTATTGAAACTTTTAATTCTAGAAAATTTTTAATTTACTGTATAGATGACATCATTAGTTGTTGGCCTTTTAAAAATTAGGGGCACTGGTTTAATATAAAAAATAGTACCTATAAAAAACATTACAGCAATTTAAATCTTTTATTTTTAAGCACTACATACATACATACATACATTATAAAATCATAGAGTGTAGTGTGTATAATATATTATAGATCTAACACTTACTTCTTATAATACATACAAAACAAAATCTCTTATTAATATATTACAATATACACTGAGACAAGTCAAATACAAGATATAGAAATATAAATTGGTGAATCATATTCCAAAAATACACCTAAAATAGATTTCTGTAAACAACAATAAAAACATCATAAAAATACAAACATAAACAAAAGTGCATTAATCTTGCCAAGAGTTCAAACACTCGGTATACTCCTGCAGACTATATAAAGGTTTCCCTAGTCAAAAGTTTTTTAATTTGTTTTTTAAAACCAAATAAACTTTCCATATTTTATATGCTTTCGGGCAACTGGTTATAACAATGTATTCCAGCATACTGAGGACTCTTTTTATACTGCATATATTTGAATAAGTTTTGATGGATATTATTATAATTTGTTGTCGAATAGTCATGTCTCTCATGACGCTTTTCCAGAGATGCTTTTTCCGCATGAATGTATATCAATAACTTGTACAAATAAATACCTGGAAAAGTTAAAATTTGTTTTGATTGAAATACGTGCAAATTATAACTGGGATCATAACTGTGATTCTGCGTTCAGGAACTTAAAAGCAGCTCTATGTTCTAGTCCAATATTGGGATATCCGGAAGAAAAGGGTAAATTTGTATTGGACACAGACGCAAGCAACACCGGCATCGGAGCAGCTTTATCGCAAGTATAAGCAGGAGAAGAACGAGTAATCGAATACTACAGTCGACAGTCGAACACTTTCGAAACCTGAATGTACCTACTGTGTAACCCGAAAAGAGCTTTTGGCAATAGTACGGTCTGTTGAGCACTTCCATCAATATCTATATGGGCAAGAATTTCTGATAAGGACTGATCATGCAGCACTTAAATGTCTTTTGGATATGAAACAGTCTGAAGGACAGGTGTAGCCAGACGGCCTGAAAAGTTACAACAATATAACTTTAAGGTTAAGCACAGGGCAGGTAGATTGCATAATAATGCAGATGCTTGATCCAGAAGGCCATGCGAGGATAATTGTAAGCATTGCCAAAGAATAGATCAACGAGAAGGAATTACTCCCATTAGGCAAATGAAATTTGAGGTTGATCAGCAGTGGACCACAGAGCAACTTAAAAAGGATTAGCTTGAGGATAGTGTAATAGCACTATTGCTAAAAACTAAAGAAGAACATCAACCAAGACCAAGCTGGAGAGAGAATTTATTTTTAAATGTGACCTCTCGGGAGAAACGTTTAAAATATTCGATAACTGAATGAAATCTGACCCCATATCAGTTAAATAATCCATGAACTTTTAACCCAATACTGTCTAATTTTTAAATACACTCTGAAAGAATTGGAATTATTAGTTCGTTAGATTTAATTTGGGTATTTACAAAAAAATAGGCAACAGGCTGCTTCCAATTTTGAAATAAACCACTTGCCATAATAACCGCAGCATTTTGTGCAATAATATTTTTTTTCTCAATCCCCGTGTCATGGAAACCTACAATCTCGTCCCTACTACTATTAAAAAAACAAGTTGGCTTTAATGGCATTTCATCAATACATAACAAACAGTTTGTGTCTAAGGAATACATTATGATCTATTTTCATTTTTAAAGCATGAAAAATTGAATCGTTGCTGATACCTGCCTTGCAAACTAATTTTTGAGTCATGGATCTAAGTGATCTTGTAGAGGGTAAATACGCTCTTGGTCCGTCCCAAGAATTGTAAATTTAGAGCAAACTGTTTGTATTGAGCTGAATAACGCCTACCAACTGTTTTTTTTTCTTTCAATAATGCCTGCTGCTTCACTAAATTGGCCAAGCTAAGCTTTCTTTTTCTCAGTGAATTACTAGTAAATGCACATTAGTTTGAGTTTGTGTCGCTGCTGTAGGCGAGAATAACTTCTTTTCTGCTGAACTTAAGGTCCTCGATGTTGAAGGTGCTAATATATCCACTTCCAACTCAGTGCATGGAGAGGCTAAAAATAGTAGAAATTTTCTTAACTTGGATATTTGCTTTTTTATGTTAAACATAAATAGGTACAGACATATCATACCTAAATTAAAAAAATTCATACCTGTGATAGATGGATTAATTAGCACATCTCCTAGGATCACTAACTTCTGATTGTTTTTGGCATTAACTGGCACCTCTGGAAATAATTTGTCACTTAGGGACCTCAATGTAGAAGGTGCTAGTATATCTACATCCAACTCAGAGCATGGATGGGCTAAAACAGTAACAATTTTGTTCACTTAGATATTTGCATTTTTATGTTAAGCATAGGGTTGCCAAGTGTCCTCCTTTCGGGAGGACAGTCCTTCTTTAAAACGTTGAGTCCTCCTTTCTCCCTTGTCACCGAAATGTCCTCCTTTACCACTATTATAATATTATTGCAAAAAAAATTAAAAATAATAATAAAATAGCAATTCAATCTCAAATCATGTTACCACTGCTAAAATATATTTCGTGCTCAAATATTAGTTTGATATTTGGCACAGCGGCCTCTGCCTGGTCAAATAATATTATTCGATGGAGTACATACAGTCGGTACAGTATAGATGCCTCTATTCTATTATATACGTAGATCTCCTACACTTCCGGTTTATAGACGGTTTCGGTTAGTTGTTTAGGTAGTTTTTGCGCCTTATTTGGCAGTTACAATTTTTGAAAAAGGGGTATTTTCGAAATTTCTGTTTTCGCCATACAAAAAATGCCATAAAATCCCAACCGCGTCCAAATTTCTTGTTTTTTAAATTCGAGTTTGAGCTCATCCGATAGGTGATGCCAAGCTCGATTCCCACAGAAGCTGAGTTAAAAAATTATTTTTATTTAACAAAGACGCCCGTCTTAAAATGGAGTATTTTAGGCACCCCTTCCGGATTTCTAGCAAAAGGGTATTTTCAAAATTTTATATAGAAAAAGGGGTACTGTACCCGAAAAAGGAGTACGTCTGGCACGCTTAATCCAACATGTTTTTCCTCGAATTGATCTTCATTTTAAAAGTTAACCATCGAGTTAAGCTAGGTTTTTGATATTCAAGTAAGTACACAAAATGTTTTGTTGCTAATATAACATGTACACGGTGATCATTTATAATGTCCCCCCCTCTTAACCTCTTTGTTTTTCGCACTAGACAAAAATGGTAAATACAAAACTTATGCAGAATAATGTAACTTATTTGCAGAATACATTTATATATATACACAGGGTGTTGACAGGTTAAAGTTATATCTTTTTAAATGAAATACCCTGTATATTATCAATTTTTTAGAATCTTCTAAAAATCCTGAATATTTGTTCTATAACATGTCCTATACCTAAATGTAATAGTTTTCGACATATTCTCATTTTAACTAAGCGGTTACATTCAAAAATAAATATTCTAGATTCCAGTTCTTAGGTGGCCATGAATTAGGCAACTACAATACGAGACCACTATTTAAAATGCGAATATGCCGAAAACTATTACATTTAGGTATAGGACATGTTATAGAAAAAATATTCAGAATTCTTAGGAGATCCCAAAAAATTAACAATAT
>MU183015.1:221616-241154 GCA_016904865.1 Pissodes strobi | reverse complement strand
GTTTGATTAGTATATCTGGGTCTATATTTGGTTGCCCAAAGATGCTATGTCTCTTGCGGTCCAGTGCCTCGCAGTTGATCAGGATGTGTCTGGCTGTTTCCGGTTCCTTATTGCATAGTCTGCAGTTAAGGTCTCCGATATACAGACCCATCCTGTTCAGGTGTACCTTTAGGGGTGCATGACCGGTCAAAAGACCGGTTATGATTCGTAACCGATTTCTGCTCATGAGTAGCAGTTTTTCGGTTCTTTTTTTGCATGGTAGGCCAATAAATTCCTTTCCATGGTTTTGCCTGGGGATTTCTGCCCAGTGACGTCGATGTTCTTTTCCAACCCAGTCTTTGATGTGTCTCCGGGTCATACTTTTTGGTATTCCCAGAGCCGGTTCTGGGCCGATTAGTTTTGTTTCTGATCCTCTCCTGGCGAGTTCATCAGCTTTTTCATTGCTTTCGATCCATCTGTGTTCTGGCACCCAAATTAGTCTTACCGTATTCCGGTCTGCCAGGGTTTGTAGTTCTTCAAGACATTCCCACACCAGTATTGATGACACATCTTGGCTCAGTAGAGCTCTTAGTGCCGCTTGACTGTCCGACAATATTAGGATCCGCCGATTGTTTGTGGCCCTCCTATTATTCTCTATGGCGCACTGAAGTATGGCGTATACCTCTGCTTGGAAAACAGAAGCATACGTACCCAGTGCATAGTATTTGCTCTGACTTTGACTAGCAGAGTAGACTCCTGATCCAATACCAGTTGCAGTTTTTGACCCGTCTGTGAACCAGGTTTGGTCCTGCCTTCTGATAGCTGTTGGTCCATTTTCCCATTCGGTTCTACTTGGAAAGTTCACCTCGAATGATCTGTTAAAACAGTATCGCTTTTGCATGTGGTCCGTTTTCATGTTTAAAACATCTCCCCCCACAAGATCAGCGATTGCCATGTGTCCCGTCCTTCTAGTAACGGTGATTGTTTGCTGCAGTCTATGTGCCCCCAGCCTGGCCTCCCCCCTTATCACAAAGTGTAGACGGGAGGTCCAGGAGGGTCTCCATGGCCGCAGTTGGAATGGTCCGCATTGCCCCCATCATTCCTAGACAGGCAAGTCTTTGTAACTTGCCCAGTTGTGAAATCGCGCTTTTCTGTTGTGTCTTGGGCCACCACACAAGAGAGGCGTATGTTAGGATAGGTTTTACCACCATTTTGTATGTCCAATACATCATGTCTGGTCTTAATCCCCATTGTTTCCCGTGTAAGCGTCTGGTAATCATGGGTGATGCCACCGCTTTTTTGGTGATAATTTCCAGATGTCGGTTCCAGGTAAGTCTCGAGTCCAATGTTACCCCTAGATACTTTACCTATATTTTCCATTTTAACCCTTCAGGATTTATTTGGAAAATAAAAGCTCATATGTTTAAACATAATTATTCTGCAATAATTAAATTGGCGTTATGTGGGACTACTTTACCAAAATAATAATGCATAAAGAAAAAAGAAATTAGAATAAATTTAAATATAATCAGCCTAATTTAATTGAATAATCCCAAATGCATACGATCTGCTCCTTGCTACAATTGCTACGAATAACTGATAAAATATTTTAATCCGGAAATTAATAAAGGCCCATTAAAAGTATTTATTTCAAATAAGCACTATGGGATTTAAACAACTCATTGGTAGCATTTTGGCGCGCTTTGAATGAATGATTTGTAGGATTGAATGTTACTTTTGAATTTTATCCTTGTTGTGTACTTATTTAGAAAATGTTATCTTTTAGAAAACTAAGCAGTATTTAATTAAACGCTAGGAAATTGTAGTTTGGGTTAGTTTGGGTTAATATTTTATTTAATTCAAAATTTTCCATAAATTCGTATACAAATAGTAATGCTTAAATGTGTTATTTAAATGCTCAAAAATGTCATATATTTTAATGCAAGATTAGATTTTAATCATTTCAACTAGATATACTTAGTTAGTGGAAACATACTTTAAAGTGCGAAATATTAATTTTAATCCTTAGATATTTATCATAATGCGCACTCATTCATGCATTTCTAAATGTCACGCGACATTCAAAATAAAGCTTTAATGTTTTCAATTCGATTTTTTATACGAATTAAAAATAGCAATTTATTTGCACGCCGTGGATTTATATGACTATAGTTTGCCCCATTATCACCTATGGAGCCATCGTATGGTGGACCGGTACACAAACGGCCATGTCTAGGGCTTAGTTGCACAACATTGAGAGGCTCACTTGCTTGGGAATCACAGGTGATCTGAAGCGCTCACTCACCAGGACTCGCCTCCCATGTAGTATGAGGCCTTGAGGTCTGTATACAGACCGAAAAGTGTCGGTTACCTAAGTGGTTATGATAAATCGAGGGGACACATCAAGGTCTGCAGGAAGGCGGCTGTCCTGGAGCTCCTTATGAGGACAGACAACATACTCCACACCTTCAGGGCAAGTAGAGCCTTCAGATTTAGAGATGTGTGGTTGAGGAGCGGATTACAACTTACGTTCGCTTAATAGATGGAAGGTACGAACACGGAGTGGGATTGATTATCAGAAAGGATGTTGCTAGACACGTCGCTAATTTTGTGCCTATGAACGAAAGAGTCATGCTCCTATAATTGAATACCAGTGAACCAGTGAACATAAACATAATACAAGTATATGCACCTACCACTGATCACAGTGAGGAGGAAGTAGAAGAATTTTACTCTCAGATTAAAGATCTTTTAAAGAAACTCCCTAAACAAGAAATCCTTATCTTAATGGGTGACTTCAATGCCAAATAGGCAAGGGAAGGGAAGAGAAACACATTGGACCTCACGGGCTTGGCGTTAGAAACATACGGGGGGAAACTCTTAATAAATCGAAGATATAGAAACAGCTTCACAAGCGTGAAAACATACCCGGGTGCAGACATACAGTCGGACCACAATCCACTTGTCAGAGAATATAGGACAAAATTTAAGATTACACGTAAAAAAAAACAACCAAAATATAATCTTAGGAAACTTAACACGTAACACAGTAAGGAACCAAGTAAAGAAGGACATCAATGACAAATGCAGACTGATTGCGGAGGAGACTGATAACACAGAAGAACAAATATTGATACTTGCTGAAACAACAACTAATGTCAAAAATAGGTACCTGAAGAATGATGGAGCGAAACATAGATCATGGATGACAGAAAACAAAAGAACAGTTCCTCAACATACAAATGCATACAAAGGGACATACAGAGGAAAATTTGAGAGGCCAAACAAAAAGAATTGGATGAGAAATGCCAAGAAATAGATGTTATGCAAAGCAGATTCGATGAGTTCAATGTACATAGGAAGGTGAGAAAAGTTCAAGAAGAAAAATGTGGGAAAACTTATAAATGATGCAGGAGAGTTGATTGTGGATAGAGAAGATATTAAAGAAACTTGGAAGAAGTATATAGAACAGTTGTTTTTTGATGAGAGAGGAGATCCACCTCCCACTCAGGCTGAGTCCGGACCTGATATCATGAGAGAGGAAGTTAGAGCTGCCATTAATACTCTTGGGGAAACAAAGGCTCCAGGGCCGGATGGAGTACATTCGGAATTCCTCAGGCTTCTTGACGATGAGTCCATCACATTCCTGACTGGCATTTTTAATAACATCTACAATACTGGGAACATTCCAAAAGAATGGCTTATCTCTGAATTTATAATGTTACCAAAGAAACAGGGAGCCAAAGCATGTGGTGACTACGGAACAATTAGTCTTATGAGTCACATTTAAAGCTCAAAATCATTCATCGAAGAATCTATAGGATCTGCGAGGAAAGAGTGTCACATACACAATTTCGATTTATGAAGGGGATGGATACAAGAGATGCACTTTTCTGTCTACAACTATTGCTCCAGCGCTGTACGGATATGAACTGTGATATTCTTGCCTGTTTTATAGACTACCAGAAGGCGTTCTATAGAGTAAAACACGAAAAGATGATAGACGTCTTGATCATTACGGGGATGGATCATAAAGATCTAAGGATCATTCGAAACCTTTACTGGAATCAATCAGCTACTATTAAAATTAATATGGAAGAGCAAACCAATACAGTAAAGATTCTTCGAGGAGTTAGGCAGGGCTGTATCCTGTCACCGCTCATATTTAATCTCTACTCAGAGGAAATCTTTCAAGAGGCCCTTGAGAATACCGACATAGGAATTTTGCTGAATGGAGAATGAATGAACAACATCCGGTACGCAGATGATACTGTGGTTTTCACTGACAACATGAACAACTTACAAGAACTAATGAACAAAAGAAAAGACGTCAGCAGTAACTATGGCATAGAACTTAACATTAGTAAAACCAAATTCATGGTAATCAGTAGAGAAACTGGGGGAAGATACGGCTTAATAATCAACAACACACCAATAGACATTCTTTTCTATGGGATGGAATCATGGACATTAACCGAAGCAACCCAAAGAAGACTCGAAGCGTTCGAAATGTGGCTTTACAGGAGGATGTTGAGAATATCATGGGTGGACAGAGTGACCAACAAGGCAAAGATGGAGAGAATGAAGAAGGACTTGGAAGTTATGAACACCATCAAGAGAAGAAAGCTTGAGTACCTCGGACATATTATGAGGAACGAAAGCAAATATCACCTTTTAAAGTCCGTTCTCCAAAGGAAAGTTTATGGCAGAAGATCACCAGAAGAAGGAGAATATCATGGCTTAAAAACTTTAGAACATGGTTCTCAAAAACTACTACCGAACTATTTAGAGCAGCCGTGAACAAAGTCATCATATCCAGTATGATCGCCAATATTCGGAACGAATAGGTACTTGAGGAAGAAGAATAATGGATGACAGACAGCTCTAGAATGGCTGGTGATACTGGAGCGGGTGTGTACGGAGAAACCATAGGAAAAACAATGTTTTCATCCTTATAGCCTGTGTTCCAGGCCGAGATGTAGGCGATCCTCAACCTGTGAGTTGGGAGCTTTCAGAGCGAAGAACATCTACATTCGCTCGGTCAGCCGAGCTGCCCTGTTGCCTTCTGAGTCTGATACCTTTAATTCTGCGTTAGTGTCTGAGTTTAGGGATGTTTTGAGACCTTGGCCAAGCAGTGTTATTTGAGTTCTCGGACACTCCAAAATCCCGGGGAGCGAGGAGAGTGATCGTCTGGCACGACATGATTCCGCAATTCGTCCAATGGAATCTGAGCTTACAACAGATATGTTCTATAGTACGGCCGCCGCCATCCTAAGGAATGCAATAAATATGCTGGCCAGGGAATAAGCTAGGCTATGGTACTTTTGGGGATCCAGCGGCTTGTAGCGTGAGGTCCTCCCTGGCTCATAAGAAGAGCGACAAAAGGCTTACGGCAAGGCTCCTCACAGATCACTGTCGCTTGAACATGTCATTGCACTTGCTGACGATTGTAGATCATAGGAAATGCAGATGGTGCTTGGAGGATGAGGAATCTTCTACAAAGATTCTTGCTGACTGAAGCTGCGTGGTGAACTCGGAGGATATAAGAAAAATCCAGCCGATGAAGCTGTGTGCCCTTACTATGGAGGTCGCGCTACCAGGCTGAATTGGTACATGAGTGGACGCATCAAATATGTGGGAATTTTAGGTTCATAAAAATTCACAAAGAATCAGAAAACCTAATTTAGTGATCAATGCGCAATTTGTGTGAGTTGCTGTTATATTGCTGAGTTAACGCTATGCTAATTAATTGAAAAGTATGTAAGGTATATTATTTTGAGCTCTGGCCGAAACATTGGATATTAATTTTAAAAAAATGCAAGCATTGCCAAAACCCCCTGTATTATAAAAAAACACCAAACGTGTTAACATCCGGAATGTGTTTTTAGATATATGGTCATAAAATGAAGAAAATTGGGTACAAATACACCATATGCTGCACATTATATGTGAGCATTACGTTATCGATATTATTTAGGGGTGTTATTTAGAATAATGCATATTGGAATTCTTTATAACTTTAGATTTTACTCATTTTGTCGCTGATTTAAATTATTGCAAACAGTTTAAAGCAGCCAATTTGCTCATGTTTAATCGATTCGGTCCATGGTTCCTTATAAAAAGTTGAATCTTATATACATATTCATGGAATACATTTCAGCTAATTGAATAAAATTAAAATACCTTCGACCAACTGTTCCACCATAAGAACTACGAAACCATAATTCTATTGTGTGCATATACTAGTATTATAATACCATATTCACAGTATTACCGAGACGCTTTGTTACTGAAGATCTAAAGCACTTTAAGTGAATATTTATGGAAATTGCGAACACTAGCAAATAGAGAAAGTTTTGGTTTATATTATAGCCTGATTTAGGAATTCCCATGCTATTTTGCATAAAGGACGAGTTCCCTAGGAATAAGAAATAGAAACTAATAAATTGTAGTGGATTAAATTTAAAAAACTTATTTGTTTTACTGTTTCATATAACTCCAGATATAAATTTAACTTGTGTCATGTGTAGAGAGAGTATCGCGAGAAGATCCAAAACTATTTTTCTGTATGCCTTTTTCTTTTTTTTAATAAAATTATAATGGTAGGAAAATGATAACGTACGAGATCTAAATTATATCCAACATTCTGCTATTACATCGTTTTGCTATTTGAATTATTTCGTATTTGTTTTTTTTTACTCATTTGCCATTCTATAAAGAATGGCAAATTTTCGAAATGTGAGTTCTTTAAATATAAAATAGGGCACACATGTTATCATAATACATAATAAAATAATACTTCTACCATTGATTACGACTGATATCCAACAACTTTCAGTCTCAATCTTTTGTAGTAATTTAACCATTTTTTTTCGACAATATCCTTCATTTCATTGCCATCCAAAAGAAAGAAACGCATGTGCTTGTCTAATCTAAGAGTTAATGTTTGGTATTAAGTAGGTTCCAGGAACTTAAACCCCAATCTTGCTTCTGGATTATGCTTGTCAACAATAAGCCTTTTTTAATATATTTGCACTTGGATGGTCTTGTAGTTAATTGATTTTATGAAATGCCTAGCTTTTATTGGGCATCCCTAGGGTAACTAGACTTTATCGGACTCATTTCTAGACGGTCTGTTCATATTTTCTATAATTTATTTTGGCTTTTAGAGAATATTTATTTGGTACTTTCTTCATTTAATTAACTTGATTTTAACTTCCCTAGAAGAAAATGGGATGACAAGAGCTCTTAAAAGTGTAAAATGAGAAGAAACCAACCAAATAAAGAAGCCGGCTTCAAGTCATGTTCGAACGACTCACCTTACCTTATCATAATAATTGTTACTGCCTAGCGGGAGTTCATCATAAAATGCCATATTTTTTCGGATTTCGTTGATTTCCTGTAATGTAATGTATTGGAACTGATTTTTTTCATTTCTGTCATTTCAGAATCGCTAATTGTGGCCATATATCATAATAAAACGCCAGTACAAAGTACAGTTAGTAA
Source organism: Pissodes strobi (assembly GCA_016904865.1). NCBI lineage: Eukaryota > Metazoa > Arthropoda > Insecta > Coleoptera > Curculionidae > Pissodes > Pissodes strobi. The sequence continues at coordinate 233,669 of MU183015.1, read as the reverse complement.
TGCTCCTGGCATTAATTATGGTGAAAATCCAACACTTTTCATTCTCGTCTTGTTGTGGTGATTTAATAATATTTTCTTTGCCAATATCCTTTATGTCATTATCCTTCGGAAAGGAAGAAGGGGACCACACATGCGCTTGCCTTATCTAATAGCAAATGTTTGGTATTAAGTGGGTTTCAAGAACTCAAACGCCAATTTTGTTTCAGGAATATGCTTATCAACAATAAACCTTGTTTTAATATATTTGCCCTTGAATGATCCCGTAGTTAATCGGCTTTATAAGATGCCGATTCCCTGGGATAACTGAACTGTATTGGCCAAATTCCTGGAAGGTTGGCTCATGTTTTACTATGGTTTATTTTGAGTTTTAACTTTTCTAAAAGAAAAGGGGCTGATTAGAGCAAGAGTAAAAAAGATGAAACTAAACACATGAAGAAGCCCGCTACAAGTCATGTTCAAACGATTAGCTTATCTTAATTGTTACTGCTTAGAAGAAATTAATTGTAGCCATATCATTATAAAATGTCAGTCAATATTATAGTAATACTTCTCCCATTAATTAAGGTGAGAGTCCAACACTTTTTATTCTCGTCTCGATGTAGTGATTTAGCCATATCCTCTACTACATTTTCCTTCGGAAAAGAAGAAGGGGATCATACACATGTGCTTGCCTTACCTAGAAGCAAATCTTTGGTTTTAAGTGGGTTTCAAGAACTCAAACCCCAATTTTGTTTCGGGAATATGCTTGTCAACAGCAAACTGAGTTTAATTAATTTGCATTTGATGAATTAGTTTTATAAAATGTTTTTATGCCGATTTTCTAGGGTAACTGAACTTTTTGGTCAAATTCCGGGACGGTCTGCTCATGTTTTTCTATGGTTTATTTTAGCTTTTAGAGAAGATCTCTTTTGTACTTTCAGTTTTTCTTCACCTAATAAACTTCGATTTTACCTTTTCTAAAATAAAAGGTTATGTGAGCATTTAAAAATGTAAAAAGGAATTAAACCACCTGTACAGGGTGAGTTTTTTAAAGTGTTACAATGCTATACCGGGAAAACGGTTTGGAAAATTTTCATGAAATTTTGATGACGTCATAGTGATGTAAGGGGACATATTTCACCATATTTTTTACATTTTTCCCCTTCCTTGATTTTGAGGGGTGGGGGGTAACTTTGACATTTTGAATAGAATGATGTATTTTTGTTTCCAAAATTCGAATCTACATAAAAAACTACGTAAGTATGTGCATTTTATTTAAAATTGTTTCCAGGTTTACGGAGTTATTAGAAATTTAAGATATTAGAATAAAAAAACACTTACAACTTAACCACAGCTTTTTCAACGTCTATTATGTTTGAGAAGATGTTCAAAATGCCTTCCTTGAACTTCTAAACATTTTCGCACTCTTCGCTTGAATGAATTTCGCACCCGTTCTAACATTTCAGGTGTCACTAATAAGCAGGCAGAACGGATTCGGTGTTTCATGTCATCTAAAGTTGTAGGTGCGGTTGCCATTACTTTTTCTTTTATAAAACCCCACAAAAAGAAATCAAGGGGTGTTAAATCCGGGGACCGAGCAGGCCAGTTGATCGAGCCGGATCGACCAATCCACCTGTTTTCAAATATTTGATCTAAATAATTTCGGGCCTGAATTGCATAATGGGGTGGAGCCTCATCCTGCTGAAACCACGTGTCAAGATTTATGTTCATCGGGTTCAATAATTGGCGTGGTTTCTTAAAAAATGTGTGTACATTTCTCCATTTAAATGTCCTTCAAAAAAATGCGGACCAATAATTCTATCCCTAATAATGCCACACCACATATTAACTGACCAGGGATGTTGATTTGGTCGAGTTCGCATCCAGTGTGGATTTTCCTGTGCCCAATAGTGCATATTGTGCCTGTTTTCCTTTAGAAAAGGAACCAAACAAAAATTAAAAATTAAACCTGTGCTAATGAGAAATAGCTCAATGTTACCTGCCCACAATTATGGAAACTGGCTTCGTCTGAAAAAATAATATTCTTCAAGTACCTGTTATTTCCTTGCATTTGTCTTGTTACCCAACGACAAAAGATGACGCGATTTTCAAAGTCTTGCCCGTACAGCTCTTGGTGAAGCGTAATGTGATATGGATGAAACTTGTACAAGTGCAATATGGCCATAACTGATTTTTGACTCATTCCAGCATCGAAAGCAAGCCGCCTAGAATTTACATGAGGGTCAATAGCTACCACTCCTAAAACACCAGCTGCCCTGTCTTCGTTCGTTTGGGTTCTTCTTCGAACACGTGGTTTCGCCTTCAAATTGCCAGTAGTACGACTTCTGGTTTCCAGCCTTTTGAAGGCCATGTGAGACTTCGGGTTATTAGCAAACCTCTCTGCCCACACTAGTGCAGCTTGTCTGTAATTTTTTCTGCACTCTCCCAAAATGAACAACATATCCACTTGAACATTAAAATTCGCTTCCATGTTTTAAGCAATAAACATAAATTATTAATACAACGTCAAAATTCTTAAATGACATGTAAAAAATCGCATTTCTATGGAAACGCGTTATGAAGGAAGGGGCGATCTTAATTGATAAGATTTTTTCTTATTCAAACAAATTTTGGTTCATCATAATTTCGTAAAGAGGGAAACAATTTTCTGCCTGCTTATTAGTGACACCAGAAATGTTAGAACGGGTGCGAAATTCATTCAAGCGAAGAGTGCGAAAGGGTTTAGAAGTTCAAGGAAGGCATTTTGAACATCTTCTCAAACATAATAGACGTTGAAAAAACTGTGGTTAAGTTGTGAGTGTTTTTTTATTCTAATATCTTAAATTTCTAATAGCTCCGTAAACATAGAAACAATTTTAAATAAAATGCACATACTTACGTAGATTTTTATGTAGATTCGAATTTTGGAAACAAAAATACATCATCCCATTTGAAATGTCAAAGTTACCCCCCACCCCTCAAAATCAAGAAAGGGGAAAATGTAAAAAATTAAGTAAAATATGTCCCCTTACATCACTATGACGTCATCAAAATTTCATGAAAATTTTCCAAACCGTTTTCCCGGTATAGCATTGTAACACTTTAAAAAACTCACCCTGTGTAAGCAAGCCCGCTACAAGTCATGTTCGAATGATTAACCTTACTTTATCTTAATTGTTACCGCCTAGTGGGAGTTCATCATAAAATGCCATATTATTTCGGGTTTTGTTGACTTCCTTTAATGTAAATTTGATTATTTTTAGTTCTGACATTTCAGAATCGCATCAGTTAACATGTATTGGCTTGACGTTTCGTCTTGCGCCTGTCGTAAATCGCACTTTGGTGATAATATCGACTTAATCAGCTCCGACTGCTCCGAGACGCATTCCGAATCGCAATGCTGTCGAACTGAGATTTATTAATATTAATTTTTTTAAGACCACATGGTGTTAACTGGTATCGGATAGTATAAGTGCGGTATAGAGCATGTCTACCGTAAAGCGCGATGGAATGAAAATAAGGTAAAATCCAAGTAACATGTGTGGTTTGAGGACTCGTTTGTCTTCATTGCTTGTAGAAATTGGTTGTATTTCTGGTTGGTTCAAATTTTTGAACGACATCCTGGTGGTAAGTTGCGCGCAGCCTTCTTTCTAATGTCTTCACCGGTCAAAGACGTTCACTCTCTACAGGTCAGCCCTTTGGGATTGACGTATTAATGTCGCGATAAAAGAATCTTGTTATACACCCGGCCTATTGATGAATCAGGCAGTACCTGTTTTATTACCTTTGGTGTATTGTTGGTTTGGTGCCTAAACTCAGTTACATAACTGGAATTTTTCATCGTTTTTCGTCGCACATAAGTTGCATTTTCTTCTGTGACGCCATTTTCTAAGTACAGAGTCCGGTATGTTTGTTAGTTGTGGACGTTTCCTTTGTAGACATAATTTATTAGCTTATCTTAAGTAAGATATATTCCTCTGAACAGGCCAGTGGTTCAGACCATTTGTTCGCCTTTGATTTTTTTTTTAATAATTTAAAACTCAAGCACTGTCGTTCAATTTGCACGCATCGGAGACAGGTTGTTGCCAAAGTGTCTTTAATTTGGAATTTCCTTTACTTAGCTTTATTCACCCTCAGTTTCTTCTAGCCTAAGCTGAAAGTAATTAAATAAAATTAGATGAAGATAAAAAGCATTCAACATAAGATTCTTGGCCTATTTATGATCTTGAGGGTTAAACATATGTTTTTGTCTACTCTAAGTTTTGTTTTATTATTTAAGACCGTACCCTGGAATATATATGAAATGAAATAATGAACGATTATCAAACAGTGAGTAAATGGTATCCGCTATCATAAAGTTCATACTTGCATATATGAACAGAGGAAACTTCTATAAATTTGTCTGCCACCAAAACAGGCCCATCGTTTACATATATGCTATCGCATACAAACCTGCTTCATCCTACGCAGTAGATCATGCATCATAAAATTCAAGATGTCCACATGATCCTGACCCCACACTATGGGTCTCCAGCCAATGGCGATGGCATGGCGTCGCGAATTTATTGTTGGGCTATGCTACTTATTAAAGAGTTTTATGAAATGAACAAAATCAAATGGAAAATGGGACAATAAACTATTGGTCTACACGTTTAGACATTCTCTAGCAGGCCACTACACTGACCAAATAGACTCGATATTGAGATCATACAGATAAATAATTTACTTATAATAGGGAATGTTAATTAAGTATATTTTTATCCTAAAACTATCCTCCTTTGGCTTGTTTATCGAACAAGACCGAAACCAAAACAATGGAGCTTTTCTCTCACTTAAAAAGCCACAAAAAGGAACTTATCGGATTTAATTTTCAGCCAATTACAGTCTAAGGTGAAGCAATTACTTTAGGACTGATTTTCCTTCGCCAAGATACAACAAAGCCATTTACAGACAAAAGCCTTTACTGAAATATAGTAGATAATTGGTAACGGGGAAAAACAACCCATTCTCTCAGAAATATACTTCTATGGCGCACACTCGTGCTAATAAGAAGATAAAGCTTTAAAATATAACGCTCAGACTTAGGAGATAAATAATCATTAATTTCAAAAGTATATGTGGGCAAATACTTTAAAGGCAATAAGAAAATAAATATCCTATAGATATTATTATCTGCATTCATGGGATAAATAATATTTTATTCATGGAGGTGCATTATAAAACCATATTCAACAATTTACCGAGATGCATTGCTTCCAGGGTCATAAGGCACTCTAAGTGAATAAAAGCAAAATGAAAAAATAAAGAAAGCTTGGGCTTTATAATGCCGTTTGTTACATTCCAATCCAAATTGAAACAAATGCGCAAACATTGAATTAAATTAATGTTAAATTTCATTCCTAGTCTCAATTTAGTGATCAATTATAGTAATTTATGGACTGCCATCGTCTCTCCGCAGTTGGCTTGCCAGTTTCCTTAAGAACCGATCTCTGCATATTGCAGTTGATGAAAACATCTCAGACACATTCACCATTAATGCAGGAGTACCTCAAGGCGCTATACTTTCACCAACTCTGTTCCTCATCTATATTAATGACCTGCTGACCGAAACCAATACCTAATTCTGTTAACAGATTTGCAGATGGCAGTACCCTTGTCTCTCAATTCAGATCCAGAAAATCCTTTACGAGCGACTGAGACTTATCACCGCAGACAGGAGCAGATTACAAAAAATTAATCAAGAGCAAGAGGAATTTGGTTCAGTTCAATGCAGTTTACAATTTATTTTAGCATAAAAATGAATGAACAAATATTTCATAATATTCGACGTTTACAAATAATTAAATAAAATTTAGTCCCCTTGCAAATGTAACAATAAATTGATAAATATAATAGCATGGAAATTGCTCGTACACTAATTGGAAATTATTATTTACAAAAACTAGACATAAATCAGCTGGTGTCGCATATGGAAAGACACATACTACTTTCAAATTTTAATAAAACCGCTGATATTTAATTATTATCGCGGCAACAAACCTCATCATAAAATCTTTTCAACATAGAAATTTTATGGGAATATGAAAAATAATTATTCGCGCGTCGCATCCAACCATATCACGGCACATAAATTACAAATAAAAATATTTATTTTGTACTTTTACTTCAGGATAATATTTAATTTAATTATATGACCAGCAATAAAACAAGCATACGATACATTTAATACAGTCCTCCAAACGTGAAACTATAAAATCCTGCAAGAAAAGAAATAAAAATTAAATTCTACTGTAATAAAATTGATGATAGATCTGCAGATAAATTTCATTAGAAAAATAAATATTTGAGTGAAGTAATATTTTTAGGCAGAATAAGACCCAAGAGAAGTAATAATTCTGTATTATGATTTTTATTTTGACTTCGGTTATAAATATTAATTTTTTTCATTACACCTAACTTCAAGTTACTGTTTGAAACAATATCGAATTTTCAAGGGTGACAAACGCAAAAATATCAACAATCTTACAGAAATTAGGCAACTAGAGTTCGACATAATTCCAGTACCCGTTGAACTATCGAATTTCAATCGCGATGCTGATTTTTTAGTTTTATACTCAAATAGATGTTGATGCCTATCAAAATGGTTTAAATAAATTTTTCTTTTAAATATATTATTTGATGACTATAAATATTATTATTACGATCATTTTTATACAAATACAGCAGTAGAAAAACTTATGCCAATTAATTTTAATACGCACGTTTGCATGATTTGGATCAGTCAAACACTCCGTCGTGACGGAAAGTAAAACTACGTGATCTATGCGTGAATGCAAATTTTGGGAGAATGGAAAATGGTACGAGATGGCTCTTTATTTTGGTTCCGGCCACGATAGCAAGAGGTGTTTTGAGAAGGTATTGTGAACTACTAAAATGCATAAACCTAAGTAAGTAAATATCACCCTGCCCTAAGTTTCGACTTGAACTTAAAAATGTTATATAAACATTCAGAGTTAATTATAAACAACTAGAACGTTCGACGGGAGCGATTTTAATCCTTTACGTTGCAGCCATCAATATTTTGTAGAATATAAATACGGATGCAAACGCCAGATTCATGAGACTATCGGGTCTCTCTCTTAACTCCGCTCAAATAGCTGGGTGCATGCACACAGGTGCGTACTCTGTTAGTTGTTCTATCCCGCAACCTAAGATACCTGAGAGCACCTGTACACAGGAACAGAGTGATCAGTTCCCTACCTAACCAAGATGTACATATACATAGGTGCACGGCACCCGGGGGACTTCTAGAAAGTAGTGAGATTCGAATCTACGAGTAAATTATCAACATTTTCAGTAAAGTAGTGCAAGTGCCTTAGAAATCTATGTCAAACTTAAATCAAACTATTCCGTCAATGAGAGACGCTTAAAGACTTACCATATAAATATTAAAACAAATACATAAATAAAAGACAACCCAGCTCGCATAGACTTTATTAATAAAACAGTGACCAAGGGCCTAGAAACACATTAAACTAAGCCTCCCTCGAGGAGACATGAATTTAGTAGTAATTGGGCATAGTGTAAACTCTTAATTCATCTATAAACAAAACACGCATTTATTAATGCTCGGGTACAGTATAACAGTTGTTAAGTTTGTTTGTAAATAAACTTGTTATGGTTTTTAACAACGTGTCTCCTTTATTATCTCTTCTCACCTGACGTAGAGCGATTCCGAATCTGAGCTATTCTCCTGCACGCTAAGTAAGGTGTGGCGTCACGGATAAAAAAACCAATTCGTGACAGCATCATCCTTTCTTCCTATTTTTTTTTTGAATCTAGGAATTTTTCATTTATAAGTGTTATATTGTATAGGGAGGGGATAATTAAATTATGCTTAAAATGCACGAGTGGCAATATGGAAAGTTTTGTCTTAAGGAGAGCAATATGTAGAAATTAATAATTGAAGTGCTTAATAAGTGTTGGAGACCCATATCGTTTTATCCAGTATGTTTATGTTATGTAATTTTGTTAGAGCTGGATTTACCTTTATCTCTCTTTACCTTTTTTAGATTAATTGATATACATATCATTCATTATCTGGTTTCTATTTAATTACTTTACAATTAAGTTGATAGAGCCACAATTATAGGTTTAATATTTGTTTTAGTAATTTGTACCTGCCTTTAAATTTATGTCAGATATATTTTAGATTAATTGAGAGAATTTTCATTCATTCATTACTAATCCATTACTAATTATGTCTTCATGTTGCACATTGCTTGTTTTAAACATAAATCTTTAATAACAAATTTTGAACAGAAGTTAATTAATTTCAAATTAATTAATTTCTTTCCGCCTGTTTTACCTGTTTCCAGGATAATTTCCGCTTCTTCTGTTCATATTTTTATTTTGTTGGCCACCTACAGGACTCACGGGGGAACTCCAAGGTAAGGGACTTGGGTACAAAGATTACCAAGAATATTTCATCACATATTTATATCCCATCTAAACTTTGTCACAGAGAACCTACAGTAAACCGATTATTGAAATTTTTGATATTTTATTTTGCACTCTAGCGCAACTCCATTACTTCGAACCTCTAGACTAAGAGCATCTTATAAAAATTTGTTTTTGGTAACTTAAACTAATATTAATATAGCGGGTAAAACTATATCAAACTGGCGCCTTTTCCTCAATATATAATTATTTATAGCAAACCATTTTGGAGGCATTAAATTTTCCTAGCAGGATTTTCATGAGTTGCAGTATCTCCCATTTCTAGCATTTCGCTTCTAAATCTCTCTTCTCTAGCAGTTCGATTATTTTTGGGTTAGCCCGGAGCAAGTTGCATTAATTAATTCCTCAGCTCTGATATGACTAAGAAGTATAGGCTTCCATAATATAACAATAGTTCTCGCATTTTATTTCTCTCATTTTGTTTTTCTTTTAATATATACGTGTTTGTCCTTTTCTGTCGCGTTATATTAGCCCTCCCATATCTTTGTTATTCTTTAGTAGAGATTATATTCTGTTTTATCTCTTCTCAAATTCGTTTTCTCTTTTTTGTTGACATTGTTGTATTCCGGCTCGTTTTCATACATATTTCTTCAAATCTTCATTAGATATTTCATTTCCTTCTTAAATTGGCAGTCTTTTTGTATTACTTTCGGGTAGATCTATTTTGATACTATGTCTATTTTATTTTTATTCTGTATTCTAGATCATCGCGGCCTCATTCAATCATCGCTGTGAACGCTGCGAGTGTTACTGTTAATAAATTTGTATAGGAATTCATATTTTAACTTAGTTCTTGGAGCATAAATTAGCTAGCAGCTGGTGTCGAAAGAGACCGACTAGTTTCAAATTTTAATGAAGCAGCTGATTTTTAATTATTTTTATGCCAACAATCATGATCATAAAATATTTTCAACATAGACATTTCATGGGAATGTAAATAATAATTAGTCACCCATCGCATGGATATCACCACACATAAATAACAAATAAATATATTTCTTTTGTATTTTTCTCCAGTACAATATTTTGATTTAATATGTGACCAGTATTATATAGTCCTCCACTTACACAAAAAACGAAAATCTAAAAAATTCTACATGAATAGAAATAAAAATAAATAAAAATAAAAATAAAAATAAAAATAAAAATTAAATTCTACTTCTTCCCTAAGTGCTTTTTCTATTTGCCTTATTTTCTGTTCTAACTATATCCAATATCTATGTGCTCAATTTTCTACTTTAAGTACATATAATTTCCATTTTAAGTATATCTTATGTTTTTCGATGTGCTCTATGCTACTTTTTCTCACTCCTAAGTGTCTTATTATGATTTTCCCTCATATATAAAGTATTTATCATTGACACCTGGGTCTGTAGATACTTTGTGCACTGTCATTATTTTAGCCCTAAAATCGCTAGCAGTCTTCCTTCGAAGTCATCCTCCTTTTTCTCATCTATACTTGTACTACTCTTAATTTCATTATTGTTTTGTTGACCATTATCCTTCTGACATTTTTCATTTTCTGCCTCTTGTATAACTAACTGTATATCTGCATCTTCCGTATCCTCTGTACTATTGTCCTCTGTGTCCCCTGAATCTTCTTCTTAGTTACTTAGTTTCTGATATCTTCTTAGTTTTTGGTTACTTTCTACTTAATTTTTATATATTTTTTTGTATTTACTTAGTTTCTGTTACAGTAGTACCTTAGATAATAGCATTGTATGACTTTCCCTATGTTTGGCGATATCCATCTTTAATACTAGTTTAATATTTCCTTGTATATTGTCTATTTATATGTACTTTTTATGAAACTCTAATTCCGTCTCTTGGTTCCTCGTATATTTTACTTTCCAAGTATCTGACTTCTGATTTTCCCTATAAGGTATTTATCTGAGACAGTTGGGTTCAAAATTCTTTATCCGTCCTGTATATACTAATTTCTTATTTCCATATTACCTTCTTAACAACTTCTTTCTTCTACTTCTTTTTCTATTTGCTTGTTCCTCCGACTAATTGTTATTTTCTCTATTATTTAAGGTATTTGTGATTATTACGCATGTTTAAAAATTTAATTTTACCCAACTTTTTTCACCAAAGATTGCTCATAGTTGTTCTTCTAACTGTACGCCCCTTTTTTTGTCCATAATGGCACTACTCTTAATTTTTTGTTGGTTATTCTCTTTCTTATATTTTGCCCTTGCGTGTTTTGCCTCTCGCATAATTAACTGACATTTCTTTGCTTCATTTTCATTATTGACGTCTCTATCTTCTCTCTGATTATTGCTTCGTGATGTGCTGGTCCTTTGGTCCATTCTATGCATGTACTGATTTTTCTTACTCTTCTTATGGTCCAAACTGCCTTAGAAATATGTTTTTTCTTCTGTATTGATAATATGTGATGACTAAATGTGCAGATTTCGTATTATGCCTTGACCTTAGTTGTAAGATTTATTTAAAAGAAAATGGTTATATAATACTGATGCTTACACCAGATGGTCAACAAGGCAAACTGTTATGATTTCCAAAAAATCTCAAAGAAGACCGGTACAGAAAACAATCTCGTGGGTCACCACGGCTATACAAAAGTTTAGACGGCTCGGATTGATGAAAAATATAATTTTTTGCTGGATCAGGGGCCTATCTCGAAAAAGCGTATCTCCTCGACGAGTCCTTGGTCATGCGTTCTATGTACGGGGATCAGAACGGCAGCCTCCATCACGTGTCACACTATAGACTGACGGGCGGATCGATTACTTAATCTGGATGAATGGTTAGTTACGTAGTTTACTATTTATATGTCGTTAATTTACGTAGCACTTTGTCTTATGGCGTTATTAATTTTCACTGATTCACTTTTAAGGTTGCCTGATCAGAATGGCTTTTCCCTTTCGGTAGTTCTCACTGGAGACCAAAGTCTGCCGGTATGGGCTGCTGCACAGCTTTTTATACCGAACTTTGACCTCTAATTCGAATATTGTGTTGAATTGTCGACAAGGTTAATCATAACAGTTAACTAACAATAATTTATAATTGAGTTTCATGGTTAAGTTCAAACTTTGCATTGTATGATTTTATCTTAATGGACATGGCAGTTGACAATAAAATTCATGATAAAGCTGGAGGTAAAGTTCATTAGAAAAATAAATAATTTAGTGAACTAATATTTTCAAACAGAAAAGGACGTAAAAGGGGTCAGGAAGCCGAGTGAAAGATGCTTATCATGTCCTAGTAAATTTAATAATTCCGGAACATTATTTTTATTCCGGTTATTCGGTCAAATAATAAATTTGTATATGGTATTCCAAGTTACTATTTGAACCGGCCCGGTAACAACAATATCGAATTTTCAGGGTTGAAAAACGTAAAAATATCAGTAAACTTACAGAAAGTAATTAACTATAGTAATTTTTATACTAAAAAAATAGATATTACTGACTGTCAAGTTGATTTAAATTAATTTTCCTTCATATATGTATTATTTGATGATTATTTAGTAATCTTAAAAATTTATTATTATTATTATTATTATTATTATTATTATTATTATTATTATT
>MU183015.1:198703-221606 GCA_016904865.1 Pissodes strobi | reverse complement strand
ATTATTATTATTATTATTATTATTATTATTATTATTATTATTATTATACAAACACAGCAGTAGAAAAACTTATATTAATATGTTAATTAATTTTATTAATAGAGGTAGAAGATGGCTCTTTATTCTGGTTCCGACTACGATAGCGAGATATGCTTTGAGAAGGTACCATCTTTTTTTCTATTTTCCCTTGATTATTTTGATTTATAAGTACAATATTGTGTAGAGAAGGGATAACTAAATTAGGCTTAAAGTGCACGCATTGCAATACGGGAAACATTCTTTTAAAAAGAGCAATATGTAGAATCTAATAAGAATTGAAGTGCATGACTAGTATATGAGGCCCTATATCGCTTCTTCGAGTATTACTACCTGTTGTTTGTGTTATGTGATTTTGTTAGAGTTGATCATAATCAACTATTCTTAAACCTACACTTGTTTGTTTCTACCTTGAATATTTACATAGTGCGGCCATTTTAGGACAGCGTCGGGCCTTAACACAGCTAAGATCTCAAATTTAATATTGGCCTTAGTAATATTAACTGAATTTATCCTTATCTCGCTTTACCTTTTTCATGTTAATTGAAATAGCTCTTATTCATTATCTGGTTTCTATTTAATTACTTTTCAATTTAGTTGGTACAGCTAAGATCATAGTTTTAATATTTGTCTTAGTAATTTGTACCCAATCTGCTTTTAATTTTAGGTCTGATTTGAGTTTTTAGATTAATTGAAGAAACTTTGATTTATCGCTAATCCATTATTAATTAAGTCTTTATATTGCACATTGTTTGTTTTAAAACATAAACGTTTAATAACAAATTTTGAACAGAAATTCTGCTCAAATTGGTGAAGGTATATATTAGTTAACCCTTAACCAGAAACGTGGCAACTTTGAGACATAATATGTAACGTGCAGTCTGAGAGACGGCAAAAATTAAAAAACAGCATACAATTTTACGGAAAATGTTTATAACAAGTGAATATCGAAACATTTTCCTTAAATAAGAAAATATAAGGCACAAAATTATAACAAAAATACGGGTATATGTATTAGTATTACAGAATAAAGAGGAAACAAATATGCTATAGGAAATCAATCAAAACGTTTTGAAAAATAAAAATAGGGTTCTTTTCTAAAAGGATATGTTAGTAAGAAGTGAACTTAACCAAAAAATAACATAAAAAACAAGTTTTTAACAAAATCGCGTATGGTCAGCAATGTCAAAAATTTATAACGTAAACGGTGACGCGTAGTTCGACAGACTAGTCACGATACAAAAACTGGAATAACATAAGAAATGCTGACACACCACTACCCATATTTAGGCTAATTAGCGTGTGCCCCTTGGGGGAGGACTAGGTAGCATGACACTCCTCTCGGCATTTAAATTCGCCTTAATTTGGCGTAGTCTGTAAGACTACACGTCACCGGTTAAGGATTAATTTCAAATTAATGAATTCTCTTCTGCATATTTTACCAGTTTCCAGGGTAATTTAAACTTTTTCCATTCACGTTTTGATTCCCTTGGCAACATACAGGACTCACGGAGAAACCCCAAGGTAATGGACCTGTGTACTTACAAAGGCCACCAAGAAAATTCCATCATTGTATTTCTTATCTAAACTTTGTCAGAGGGAACTTACAGTAAATCCATTGTTGAAATTTCTAATATTTTATTTTGGACTCTAGCGCACACCCTTTACTCCAAACCTCTAGACCATGAGTATCTTATAAAGTTTGTTTTTAGGAAATTAAATTACAATTATTATAAACGGATAAAACTGTAACAAACTGGCGCCTTTTCCTCAATAGGCAGGATTTTCATGGGTTCTAGAGTCGCAGTATCTCCCATTTCTAGCATTTCGCTTGCGAATCTTACTTCTCCAGGAGCTCGATTATTTTTGGGCTAGCTCGGAGCAAGTTGCATTAATTAAACCAACGTTCATGATGTTAATTCCTTGGCTCTGATATAACTAATATTTATTGCATTTTATTTCTCTCACTTTGTTTTCTTTTTTTTTGATATAATATACGTGCTTATCCATTTCTGTCGCGTTACATTAGGACTCTCATATTTTTGTTATTCTCTATTTATTCATATCTTTATTAGATATTTTCTTTCCTTCTTAAATGTGCAGTCTTTTTGTTTTATTTTCGAGTAGATCTACTTTGATATTATGTGTTTTATTTTTATTCTCTGTTCCAGATCATCGTGGCCCAATTCAATCATCTCTATGAGTGCTGCGATTGTTACTGTTAATAAATTTTGATAGGATTTTGTCTTAATTCTCAGAATATGGGGGATTATTTTTTCGAACTAGCTAGCAGCTGGTGTCGCTTATTTATTCGACTAAATACCTACATCCTTGAATAAACTAAAATTTATTACGTCAGTTACACTGTGGATACTGTTTATTTAGTAGTCCTAAAAATTGGGTGTTATTACTATGATTATTTTTATACAAACACAGCAGTAGAAAAACTTATTTTAATTTATTAATTATTAATTTTAATGCGCAAGTTTGCATGGTTCGAAACGGTGAAACACTCTCTCGTGACGGAAAGTGGAACTATGTGAATGCATTTTTTGAGAAGCTCCACTTTGATGGGAGAATCTAAAGAGGTAGGATATGGCTTTTTTTTTCTTGGTTCCGGCCACGATAGCGAGAGGTGTTTTGAAAAGGTACCATCTTTTTTTTCTCGTTTTATTTGGATTATAGGTATTATTCGTTAATAAGTATAATATTGTGTAAAACAAGGATAATTAAATTGGGCTTAAAATGCACCCATTTCAATATTGAAAGTTTTCTTTTATAGCACTTCCAGTGTAGCGATTAACAATTCTTTATACCCAAATTATGCGAAATTTCAATTTCCGTGACAACAAAGTTACGTTGAACTTGAGATAAATGGTTCCATGATATGTGGCGGTTTCATTGAGGCTTGTTTTAATGTTTTGTACGAATTTTGACAATCTTCAGTCCACTGAAAAAACTTCCCATTACGAGATAAGTCGTTCAATGGCTGAGCTATCAAAATTTTTAATGAATTTCCTGTAATAATAAGCAAAAGCAACAAAACATTTTACTTCATCTGAATTTTTTGGAATTGGATACTGAGACATTACCCTTTTTCCGGATCAGGAGATATGCCTTCGTCTGAAATAACGTGCCCTAACTATAGAGTTTTCTTTTTTAGAAAATCGCATTTACTAGGATTAAGTGTAAGGTTTACTTCCCTTAGTCGCTGTAAGACTTTAAGCAAATTTCTATTATGGTTTTGCAAGGAATGCCCGAACACTATTAAATCATCCAAATAAACATAGTTTAAACCAGCCATCGCCACGGTCATGAACCTTGAAAATGCACTCGGATTAATTTTCATTCCCATTGCTAATCTTTTCATCTGAAACTGACCTCTTTCCGTAGTAAAAGCTGTGCATGGTCTACTTTCTGGATGTAGTTCTAGCTGATAATATCCTTGAGCCAAATCGAAATGAAAAGAATATATCGCCGCTAACAAGAAACCTAAAATTTCGGTAATGCTACTTAATGGAAATTTCTCGTCATATTTTATTTGCTTATTGAGCAACCTATAATCTATAACTACCCTCGTCGTTTTCACCCCATTCTCACCTGCTTTTTTAGGTACTATTAGTAAACGGTGATGACCATTTCGATCTAGCTTTTCTATTATACCTTCGCGTAACATTCTTTCGATGTGATTGTGCATTTCACCCTTCTGTGCATGTGGTATTCTGTACGGCTTGACATACATTGGATGGACATCTTCTTTCAACCGTATTTTTTGCTTATAAACATTTGCGTTTTTGCTTATAAACATTTGCGACCGTTAGAGTATCTCCTTCTGGGTGAAAAACATCCGCGAATTTAGCCCACATCTTTTCAATCGAAGATTTCTCCTCGTTATTAGCTGACGCTGTGTTAACTAAATTTCGTAATCTCTCGACACGCTCGACTGAAATACTATATTTGCCAAAACAACATACTCCATAGTTAGATAGGCTTTTTACTTTTGGTTGAAAATCCCGAAGTTTAACTTCTCGTTCGTTTACGTTTAGAATCCTTACTGGAATATTTGTCGAACCTACCCATCCGTTCCATACCTTATGCTTATGTAATTTAATGCATTAATATTTAAATTAAATACTTTTCAATTATTAACATTATGAGCCTCAAAAAATTGCTAATTGTTACGATTTGTTGTCTGTTTATTATTCTCAACGTTTTTCGTGCTGTCGGCAAAATAAAACCTACGTGTTTGAAAATTTTCTCGATTTCGCACAGGTCGTCGGAGTAGAGACCGTCCCCGACCTTGTCCTTGATACTGTTTTGTTTCCGGTGTCGATCGAAATTAAACCTTTGGCTTACACTATTATGATTACCACGGTTATTGAATATATTGCCATTGTGTCCACCGCGATTACCATGATTATAAGATTTATTAAAATTACCAATCTCTCATGTGAAATATATTAGGACCGGAAGAAAAATTGCAATTTTTAACCAGTTCCTCCTCTTTCGCGCCTATTACCGCGTCTTTCAAATTTCCATACTTTCTTGCCTTCACGATAGTCCTTAGTTCGCTATTCCTTAATCCGTTCGAGAATGCACCTCCACTGTTACCTGCTTGATTTACAAAAACTTCTTCTTTCGCCTTTCTGTGGCCCATTTCTTGGTACCGCTTTGTCGCACTAACACCAATTTACTTATTTACTTTCGAACAGTATGCAAGGGCTGCCAGGATCGCCATGTGATGTTCTCTGTTAGGTTCGCCTGTATCGTTGCATACTAAAGGAGACAACTCGCGTAGTTTTAAGGTTTATTAGTTAAATATAGGTACTTGATAATACACTAATAGGAATCTAATGGGAAAAAGTTCTCTGTTCACACATAAATGTACATCTATAAATAATCACTTCCAGGGTTTGTCTCCTCTAAACAATTACTATTACCTAAATATCATGAATGCTTATTAATAACACCAACGAATTCATGGTTGTCCTAAAGTCTGTCGCCCTGAACTATCAAGGTAATAATGCAATAATAATGCATATAATTTGTCTAAATTACGGAATCCAGTACAAACGTTTCAGCATTTAAGCTTTCTATAAAATATCCTAGAATAAGACAAAAATAGTGTTTTCGATTTTTGCAGCAACGCAGCATTTTAAAGAATAAAACAGGGTTACATCAGTGTCTACAAAATTCTCTGTCCACTCCAGAACGATGGATATTTATCTGAGATATATTTATCCTTGAAAAAGGATATAGGTCCCTATTCATTCTTGAATAGTTTATATTAACATTTCAAGTATTTTATGTACGACGACCAAGGTTTTTGGCAATGATAATAGTGTAGTTTGTCTTCTCATCTTGCAAAATGTAAACAATCTTGATTTTTCTTGATTAATATATAGTTTAATTTTTTATAATTATTTTCATTTCTGCCATAGCTTTCTATACATCATTATCAGGGCTACATTTAATAAAACTTAAATTACAATATCCATAGTGTTTTTACCATAAAATTATTTCTTTTATTAGCATAATATATATTTTGGTAACAAAATTCATTTTAACAAGAAACAATATATCGAAATTAACAGAAGTCTGCTTTACGGCGATATTGACAAGTTATAAGTTATATGAAGGTTAACTAATGAAATATGCGCTGTTTGGTGTCAAGAAAGGAAACATTAATCACAACTCAGTTTAGCATAAGACTGTTTTAAATTACTAATGGACTGGTAGTTTTCTTTGTTTCTAAGTCATTTGAATTACTAATATGGAGAAATGACTCCAAGCTGCCACTTGACATAGAAAATTAAGTGATTTCGATCATTTATAATGATTTTTTAATCGCTCCCAAATATCGCGTGCCAGCATTCTATTATTAAGAGCTGTGAAATATGAATAATAATAAGGTTTTTGCGCCAACGAAACTGTTAGTTTAACGTCTTATCTAAACTATAGCTTCAGCTATTTTTCGCAGGCGATATAATAAAGAACTCTGATTTTATCTGATATTTTAATGAAGATGGTTGTTAAGGCAAAAATTTACATAGAAGTTATTTTTTCTAGACATATTTTCTCACCACTGCCGAGCCTACCTTTAACGAGCTGCCACTATTTCTCCAGTTCTACATCATAAATCCGATAAATATAACTTTCTAATATCTGACTTAATCGGCCACTTTACTGACTGAACTGAATTTTGTTATGGTTTCATGTTTCATTTTACTTATTTATTTGTTCTTTATTGTTATTGCTTCTTATTAAAATCAGATCCGGTCTGCTTTAATCCAATATTTGCAAATTGTTATATATAAGTCCTTAGTTTTACTACTCTCACCCTTGATCGGTCAGTAGAGTTGAAGATATTCGTGATCGGGCTCTTACGCCATAGCAGCCCATTTCAACTCTTTCGGTCTGGTTTTAGATACAAAATGAAAATGAATACGTGAGCCAGTTGCCTACCTCAGGATGTAAAGGACCCATTATTTCAATGGTTAATAAAGAGTATGTTCATATTGTTTAAGGCCTGCATGAAAATTTGTTTAAGGGCTACGTACTACAATGAAAAGCATCCATATAGCCTTAACCTTAAATCCGACTTTATCGGTCACTTTAACGACTGAACTGAATTTCGTTTTGGTTTCATAGTCCATTTTACCTATTAATTCAACTGTTTTGTATTATAATTGCTTCTTATTAAATTTAGATATGGTCTGTTATAATCCAAGGTTTTCAATCATTAATGTCCTAATTGATATAAAGGTGATATAGTCAATTTAGCCCGAAAAAGAGGGAATATATTACGCAAAATTGTGAACAACATAACCAAAAGCAATGTGTAGAAGAAGGTAGGCAGTATCAGCAAATTTTACATTGCAATTAGCGCCATCGCTCACTAAATTGTTATATATAGCCCTATAGTTTTATTACTCTCGCCCTTGATCGGTCAGGAGAGTTGGAGGTATTCGTAATCGGGATCTTTTGCTTTAGTTTTAGATACAAACTGTATACATGAGTCAGTCGCCAACCTCAGGATATAAAGGGCCCATTCTTTCAATGGTTAATACTGAGTATGTTCACGCCTGAAAAATTGTTAAAAGCTTTCGTTTAACAAAATGTGATCAATGATCATAGACTAATATTACTTGAAAGTAGTAGAAATACCTGTAAAATAAAAACATCGATATAGATGAGCTTTTCCGCTTAATTTACATTACTAGCGCTCAATCGATTATCAAAATTACCTGTCTTTAAGACCTGTACTTATCCATTTTTATAAAATAATTCATGATCTTGATATCAATCACTTATTTTTCTTCTTTTAGTGCCTTAATCTCCTAACTTCTGGAAATAAATGGCGATCGTGTTATTGATTATAAGTATTATTCTGCAGCTTACCATAGGAACTGTGTTGTGGTTTTTTGCAAGATATTGCGTGCGTGGAAACACGATTCCCTACACGTTCCTTGATCACTTTTGCTCTCGGATTTTATTTTCATAATAATATAGAATATAGTTAAAATGGAGGATATTTTATCTGTTTTTAGAAAACAATAAATTCAAAAGACGCTAATAAATATTTTCCTAAGACCACAACTCTTAGATAACATTCCTTAAAACAGTATTTTTGGATGACAATTTATTTGCTTTAACATACATTTTTCATGAGGCTAATTTTCCAATAAAGTCTCTTGTCCTAAAGCATATCTTCCATGAAGAGGAAACAATTTTTTATATATATAGTCTGGTTTTGGATGCAAACTGAATATAAAAGTCGTTTTCCCATCTCAGGATATAAAAGATCCATTCTTTCGACAACTGCTACTAAATTCTTCCAATCTTCCGATAGCTGCTCCTACATTCTGCTAGGAGCCGGCTCGGTCGAGTATGTACATACAATTTGAGACTGCGTCCGAGACTTTGCTATTAAAGGAGTTCATTTTACAAAACATGATCTTAAACTAAGATAACTTTGACAGTAACATTAGTATAAATACCTGTAGTTTAATGTGCTATAATCAAAAACAATACCTTAGCTGGTGAGCTGACTCGCTGAATTTAAATTACCATTGTTCCACTGATTGGCAAAATTATATTTCTCTTATGCTCGTAACTAGTTTGCTTTAGCATACATTTTACTTGAAGCTAACTTTTTAATAAAGTTTCTGGTTGTTAAGCAGATCTTGCAATAAGAGCAAAGCAGGCAAACCTTTTATTTTTCAATCAGCGTTATTTTTATTAAGTGTTTATAAAAATCGTTACATTTCTACGTGTTTTAATACTCTCGCTCCTGATCAGTCAGTAGACTTAGAGGTATTTGTTCTATTTTGTCTGGTTTTGGATGCAAACTGAATATATAAGTCGTATTCCCACCTCAGGATATAAAAGGTCCATTCTTTCGCTGGCTGCTCCTAAATTCTGCCAGGTGCCGACAAGCGGGGATATCCATATAATTTACAACTTCGTCCGAGACTTTGCTGCTAAGAAGAGTTCATTTAACAAATATATTATCTTGAACCGACAGAATTTTGATAGTGTCAATGAGTATAAACACCTGCAGTATAGGGCACTATAATCCAAACAGTTACTCGCTGAATTTAAATTGGCATTGCTCAAGCGATTTTCAAAATTATTGCTTGAAAGTTGCTCTCTATAGAAGAAGTGCTTCAGAACAAGAGACTCAAGTAAAATATATGTTAATTTTACTTGAATCTCTTGTTCTGAAGCACATCTTCCATAGAGAGCAACTTTTCAACCAGCGATATTCTTATGAAATTTTCATTTAAATCGCTACTTTTACATATTTTAATACTCTCGACCCTAATCTGTCAGTAGAGTTAGAGGTATTTGTACTATCTCGCTCTTGTTTTGGATGCAAACTGAATATATGAGTCGTTTTCCCACCTCAGGATATAAAAGGATCATTCTTTCGATGGTTGGTCCTACATTCTGCTAGGAGCCGACGCGACGGTCGAGTATGTCCATATAATTTACGACTGCGTCCGAGACTTTGCTATTAAAAGTTCATTTTACAAAATATGTTCCTGAACTAACATAACTTTGACAGCGACAATGAATATAAATACTTGTAGTGAGGGGTGCTATAATCAAAAACATTACATTTGCTGTTGAGGTTTCTCGCTGAATTTAAATTAGCAATGCTCAACCGATTGTCAAAATTATATATCTGTAATGCCAGTAATTTGTTTGCTTTAACATAAGTTTTACTTGGGACTAACTTTTCAATAAAGAATCTTGTTCTAAAGCAGGTCTTGGATGAAGAGCCAACAAACCTTTTAGCTTTCAATCCGCGATATTCTTATTAAGCTCTTATATAAATTGTTATAGTTTAACGTGTTTTAATACTCTTGCCCCTGATCTGTCAGTAGAGTTAGACGTATTTGTACTATCTATAATTTACGACTGCATCTGAGGCTTTGTTGCTAGAAGAAACTCATTTAATAAAATATAACTTTGAACTAACATCACATTGATAGTGTAAATGAGTATAAATACCTGGAATATAAGATACCATAATCAAAAACATTAATTTTGCTGGTGAAGTTACTCGCTGAACTCTAATTTCATTGCTCACACGATTGTCAAAGTTATACGGTTATATTGCCAGTATTTTGTTTGTTTTAACATACATTTTACTTGAGGCTAACTTTTAATAGTCTCTTGTTCTGAAGCAGAAAGAGCAAACAAAAACCTTTTATTTTTCAATCAACGATATTATTATTTGTTTTATAAATTATTATACTTTTACGTGTTTTAATACTCTCGCCCCCGGTTCTGTCAGTAGAGTTAAAGGTATTTGAACTATCTCGCTCTCGATTTGGATACAAACTGAATATATGAGTCGTTTGCCAACTTCCGGATATGAAAGGTTCATTCTTTCAATGACCGGTCCTAATTTCTGCCATGAGCCGACGGACGAGTGTATGCATATAATCTACGACTGTGTCCGAGACTTTGCTGCGAAAAGGAATTCATTTAACAAAATATGACCTTGAACTAACATAACTTTGATAGTGTCAATGGGTATAAATACCTGTAGTATAAAGTACTATAATGAAAAATATTGTGAATCCCACAACAATGGTTTTCGAAGAGATAAAGGATCTCATTCATTGTACGCTGATATTTTCTGATCCCTACACATTAATACTATCGGAATGTGCAGGTGCCTGTTTAAATAAAGTACCATTAATTTTACTCCAGGAGCCTCATTTCCAGGCGAATGCATTAATAGGTGATAACGACGATGATTGAAACGAAGATGATAATGAAGACCATTGCTGCTTTATTTTTGCTAATGAATATGTATGTAAAATTCATCATTGAGTTTTCATAAAATTCAATCAAGTTACACAATCTATAACTCATTTAATTCTGCATTAACACTCTGTCTACCACATCCAGATTATAATAAACGCTTATATACTTCTGAACGAAATGACTTTGGGCATGATTTCTATTAAATTTTAATATTAATTTCGTAAGGTGCAGCGAAACTCGGACCACCTGAGCTATCGCAAAGCTAGCTTTATGTAAAAACAAAGTAAAAGAGCCTTGTGATTGATAAAATAAATGCTTTTCAAGGAATATTAGGTGTTTGGTAGGGAAGCAATGAGTAACGAGAAAAATATAATGTTTGTTTAAAGGTGGTAGGCAATGTAGCATTTTCAGTAAAATGAATATATTGTGGTACTTCTATTGCCTTTATTTTTTAATCACAATGTGCCGTGTCCTGGTTGACATTGCAGCTCTTCAGCATATATAGTTGGTGAAAGGTGAGAAGGTAGAACACAATTATCTTTTCTTATGTTGATTGGTTGAATATCATCCAAATTCACCCAAATTATGGAAAGCACTTAAATTTCCACTGGATGTTGATTGGTTAGCTTAAGACCTTAGAAGAGGTTCCAAATCCTGTTGATATCGACTTATAGGCTGTTAAGTGACTGTCTTCTTCTCATAAACTACTGTCGCATCTGACCATTGAATTCTATGTTGTTTACCCCAAACATGTTGTGATATTCCAGATTTAATATTTCACCTCTTAGCGTATTGCCAGAGTGGCGACTCTTACAAAAAAGCAATTTGCAAAGAGCAGAAATATCAAAATCCGGAACAGTATTATATTATTTCGGCGATAACACATAATCAAAACAAAACCAACCCCAACAAACCAGTATTAATATACGTGTAATGTGAACGCTTGAAGCATTCCTGTACTATATCCAGTGCAGGTTTAGACTGATGGGTTCTTTCTGAATTGTTTGGCTACTTGTTTATTTAATGTTCTATGGTAGCTTTAGTTGTTTAGGGGGTTGCTTGTTCGTTGGAAGACCGGCAGACGGTGTTCCTGGCAAATATGTGATTTTAATTTGCATTAGCGGGAATGGGTGATTCGTAGTGATAATTTTACATCGATACTCTTTATTTGTTCCCTTCGTTCAATTCGTCGAAAAAATAAACAATAAGCTGTCCCCTTGCAATTATGAAAATATTTGTGGATTTCCTTAATTCACAGAATGCAATTAAACCCATAGCTTCTTATAATAAAAAAAATAACCCATAACTGGATGCCAAAAATGTGAAGTTTACCAATAAACATATTCAGAGATGTTCCTGTTCTCATTCACAGTATAATCTGTACAAACGACAGAAGAGCATTCTTTATAAATGGCCTTTATTCCGCAAGAAATTTAGTGATTAAAGCCGACCTCCATTTATTAAAATGAGGGCGGCATTTTCCCCTTTCAAAAAGTTTCAATAAGCTTTATGTTGCCCTACTTTGGACGATGGTTGGCCTTAGACGGAGAAAACTGACAAATTGTACGTAAATGAGAGACGCGGTCAATTTCAGAGGATCCGTAGTGTTTTACAGACTAAGTTTTATATCTTAGTGAAAATTTAAGACTTTGCAAGTTTTAGGCAACACTTAGGGGCCACCGACGGTCAATTGTTTTCGGAGACTCGATTTTCCATTTTCGAGTTATTATGTCAAGTTTGCAAGTTTTCAAACCCCATGACAGACTTAAATTCTCGACTCTTCAATACCCACCCTATCAAATCATTCCTTGCAGTTTCAAGACAATTTAAAAATACCATGCGTAATGACTTTTAATCGTAAATTGCAGAGTGAGGAACTACTACTTAATCAATGAGCAGAGGTTTACTACCAGAAAATACATTTATCTCAATATAAGACAAGTTTTTCAATATGTTTAGAATTTGCTTTCATACAGTGCCCACCATAAAGTTAGTTCCATATGAAACTTTTCTTTGTTGATGTAAAATAGAAAATTTCATGGCGGCTCGGCGCACACATTCCTAGTTGGTCAGCCGACAGTATCCCAAAAAAACGCTTTTATGATATGCGCAAGGTAAACATGTTCAGCGTAGGTGACCATTCGACTCTCGAAATGTCTCAACCACGCTAAGAAATTAATAACATTAAGTGCGATATAATACAAAATCAATTTATACTCTATTTCGAAATGATGCGAAGTAATAAATCATTTTCTGATGGCTGATACATAGGCGTACATAATTACGTACATATACGTACATATTTTAAACGTTTACCTGTCCTAATACTCGGACTTTCCCAGCATTATATTTATCACACTTAGGTTTTTTATTACTATTGTAAACATTCAAATTTGACGATTTTTTGTATGCATACCCTAAAGTTTAAGCAATTGTAATTTTTCAGTTATATTTGTTCTTCCGAAGAAGACACAGTGTGTTTGTTTCATTTCATAGTTTCAATTAAAATGGCTAATTCAGTTTTCTCTCCAGTGAAACGAGCGAGCAAATGTCCATTTTCTGTTAACGAAAAGAATATTATTCTTAATGTATATGACGCCCTCAAACATCAAAACCCTCTGTATAGCGTTGATACTGTGGTGGAAATGTGTTCGCAAATGACGGGTGTTTCAAAAACGTCGATATATAAATTAAGGTGTCAACGAAAAAGTGGAGCTGTAAAACCACCTATACCATCTTCAGGAAGAAAGACGGTGCCTATCGATGAAGACTACAAACTTATAATTAGAAGAACAGTACATTCCTTTTATTTTAATAAGGAAATACCAACCATCGACAAAATTTTAGGAGCCTTGAAGCAAGACCAAAATATGTCTCCAACGATAAGCAGGAAGAAATTGTGGACAACTTTAAAACAAATGAATTTCAGCTGGGAAAAGCAAAGCAGAAAATCGCTCCTAATCGAAAAAGATGAAATTATTTGCTGGAGGAGACATTACTTAAGACAGATAAAGTAGTTTCGAAGTGAGAATAGAAAGATTTATTATCTGGACGAAACATGGCTTAATGAAGGATATACGGTTGCGAAGATTTGGCAAGACAAAAATATTTCAAGTTTTCGTCAAGCATTCTTAGAAGGCTGGTCCACCGGACTAAAACCACCATCTGGGAAAGGAAAGCGACTGATTATTACACACCTTGGAAGTGTTGATGGTTTTGTTGAGGGCGGTTTGTTAATGTTTGAGTCAAATCATTCTGGCGATTACCATGAAGACATGAATGGCGATGTGTTCGAAGAATATTTTGAACAAATGTTAGATCTTATTCCACCTAATTCTGTGATAGTGATGGACAATGCGAGTTATCATTCCAGAAAAGTTGACAGAATACCAACTAATTCATGGAGAAAAGCGGATATTATTCAGTGGTTTAGACAGAATAACATACCATTTGATGAAAGTATGGTGAAAAAGGAACTGTTGTCCATAGTGTCCTCAAATAAAGCTCATTTCACCGAGTATGTAGTTGACAAAATTGCACAGAAACGAAATATTACTATTCTTCGTCTGCCTCCGTATCATTGCGAATTAAATCCCATTGAACTTGTTTGGGCCCAAGTAAAAAGTTATGTAGCAAGGAGAAACACGACGTTTAAAATGAAAGATGTTAAAATTATCTTTGAGGAATCTTTAAAAAATGTCGATTCTGAAAAATGGCGTAAGTGTATTGAGCATCTTATAAAAGAAGAAGAAAAAATGTGGAAATTAGACCATTTAATTGACCTAATTGTAGAGCCTTTAATTATATCCTTGGAAAATGACGAAGATTCGACGGATTTTTTCTGACGACGAAAATGATATACCATAGTTCTCTACATAACTGTTTACACAAAATCGCAATTCTTATACCTTATTATATAAATATTATATGTGATAAAATGTTACGGTAATACTAACGGTTTTTGAATATACATAAATAAGTGAATAAATAAAAGTACTTAGGTAAAACAGGTATTTTAAATTAAATACCCAAACGTACGCTACTGCAGGTAGAAAATGGCCCCTTTGCTAATAAAGCCTATTGTTTGCAGCGGGATTGCCATACAAAACAGGGTGGAATGGTTAAAATATAATACAGCAGGCTATAACAGCTGTGGTTAAATATTTAGAAATCACAAAAATTTATTTGACCACTCTGTTAGCGTTTTGCATTTATTAGTAGGTTTTATTACTCCGCACCATTTCGAAATAGAGTATAGAATCAAAATAATACGATATTTTATGATGGTAGATGTTTGCAATTATCTTTTACCGTGTAGAAATGTAGACAAAATAGAGTAACGTCAATAATTACCACAAAAAGCGCTTCTATGATATGCGCAAGGCAAACATGTTCAGCCTAGGTGCCCATTCGATTCCCGAAATGTCACAGCTACGCTCTAATCTAATATCACAATTTGTATTTTTTATCTGTGACGCCACGCCTTACTTAGCGTGTAGGAGACTAGCTCAGATTTAGGAACGCAGTACGTCAAGTTGAGAAGAGATAATAAAGGAGACACATCGATAAAACAAGTTTATTTACAAACAAACTTAACAACGGTTAGACTGTATACTAATAAAGGCGTGTTTAAGATTATAGATGAATTAAGAGTTTACACTATACCCAATTAATATGAAATGCATTTCTTCTCGAGGGAGGCTTAGTTCAAAGTTTTTCTAGCAAGCGACGTCACTATTTTATTAATAAAGTTTATGTGAGCAGAGTTGTCTTTTATTTAGGTATTCGTTTTGATATTTATAAGGTAAGTCTTTCTAGTTTAAGTTTATCACAAATTGCTACGGCACTTTCACTACTTTCTAAACTCCCCAAAAACTATTTCATTACTGGAAAATCTGATACTTCACAAATTCGACTCTCTCTATACTTTTAGTAACACCCGAATGCCGTATATCCAGGTTAGGTAAGGACCTGATCGTCCTGGACAGCTAGAAGTGGACGTACCTGTGTACTGCCCGGCAACTAGACTGAGCGGTTTGAGAGACCCGAAAGCCTGATGAACTTGGCGCTTTCCTGCGTATTTATATGTTACAAAATGCTGATGGCTGCATCATTAAGGATTAAAATCGCTCCCGTCGACCGCTCAAGTTATTTATAATAAACAGTGAATGTTTATATAACATTTGTCAAGTTCAAGTTCAAACTTACGACAGGGTGATATTTAATTAATGCTTTTAAGTAGTTCACACATTCCCCCTCCCTGATAGCGTTGGTCCTCAACGTTTTAACCTGACTTATTTGCTTTAAAAGAGAGAAAACCGACCTCAATTCGAGAAGACAAACTGTATTGCACCTAATCTATTATAATTTATTATATATTTCGTCAGCGGACTTGTTCTGGCTCAGATCCACCCATTTCCATTTCGTGTAGTCGTAAGTTCTTGTGTGATTTGCCTCGCTCTTTGTGCTAGTTATAGGTACATGTAACAAAAGAAAAATAGTTTTACAAATTATATTAACAATGTTATAATCTTAACCTATGTGTTCTTATTTGTGACGTTTTTAGTTGTCTTATTAACAAAATCATAATTTGTTAAACCCGGCTTTTTACTAGAGATGTATTATTGCAAAATTTATTTGCTTCTATGGCAAACAACGTTATAGGTCTTAGTATTCATTGTGTTAATAAAGCAACTACGTGACAAACGTATTATTTAACTACGGTTCTGTCTTTAACTTATTACTAATTATATATGATAAAAACTATCTCGATTTGATTTCTTTAATCTTATTGATCTATTATACCTTATATCTAGTGCAAACCTATCCATTTTGAAAACATTGCTTTTCTTTCAATACTGGCTTATAATGTCTTTTTTAAAACTAGATTTTTATGTCTATGGACAATAAATTGCCTCTTATACGATATCTCCTCTGTTAAGATGCGTCCATCCCAACCTGGGTGACATTTATTCATTGTCTTTATATCGGTTAGTTTTGGGAATAGTTGGTTAAATGGGGCTTATATATAAAGATAATGAATTTTATCCTTGGCACTAAAAATCCACTTATTGCGGCTTTGTCTTAACATAAATTACTTATCCTATAATAATAATATTACGTTATGTTAAACTTATTTCTTGTTAGAATAAAATTTAGAAGCCGGTCCTGTCTATATTCTATTTAATCATTGTTCTTTACTTCTTATTTTTAAATCCATTATTTACAAATTTATCAAAACTATATAGTATATAGACTGTCCACTCTATGTATAAAATATTTTCAGTTTATTGATTCAGTTATATTTCTTGACCTATCCAAAACTTGCTGATATTGTATATCAAATCACTCAATTTATTTTACTTGCTGACCTAATTCAACATGTTAGTTTTAGAAATTACATATCTTTGCAACATATCATATTTATGTCTTTATGAATCTTATTATTTTCTCAGGTTATTGACTTGCAATGCGATCTTGTGTCACTTTATAATAATAATATTCAAATTACATTTACAGTAAACATGATGTAAATTAACTTTAATAAACGAAAACTATACGTTACGCTTTTAGCGACTGAATAAGTCGTTGTTTGCAGATTCCTTTGCTGTCGGCTGTCGGACGTTCCATTTAAGTAGTTTGCTTTTGTGTTGCGGACTGCTTATTTACGCAAAGCCTGGTAGATTGCGCTCGTAGTTGTCCCTTTTGGTTTCGTAGCAGATACAAGTCGTAGTCGTAGTGGGTTCTTTGTTCCTTGAAAGGCGTGGTAAACTGGCGTCGACTTGATTTGCTTCTTCGTGTGTTGGCATTGGATGGGCTAAAGAATCAAATATAAGTATAGTTAATACGATTTTTGGCAATATTAGACACTTGGCAAGATTTGATCTGGAATAGATTCTAAGGTTTGGTATTATTCAATTATTTATTAAATTATCTAATTCGTTGTCTACTGCTGCAGGTATTTCGTCCATATATTATAATTTCTCATACTTTTTTATTTTCTGGGAATCCCTAGTCGAAGAACGGGGCAACTTCTGTACTTCTACTAGTGATTCTTCGAATGGCTAAGTCCTGTATGGACTCGATTGGTGCTTTCCAATGGCTCCTGACTGGTCCTGGATTTGGATCCATGCAGCATGTTCTCAAGGTAAGGTTATATATACATTATTTACAATTTCTTACTGATTTCTATACACTTCTTGGTATCGCTTACATATACATTTTCCCATATATTTATTTTATTATATGTTTCTTATATTTACTTTCCATATCTATTTTTGCTATTTATTGGGTATTCTATGTATCTATGAAATGCTTCATTGCGTGACTAGCTTTATGTAAATTGTGTAGGACATTACATATATCCACGTATGCTCTATTTTAAACACACATTATATAAACATCTCTTGCTTATACATTTCTCCATTATAACACCTTACGTTACATAAACAACTTTTGCTTATATATTTCCTCACTATGTATTCTTCTTCTTATCTCATAAACATCTTCTTCTATATTTCTTCTCATATGTCTTTCTTCTTCTTTATTCTTCATGCTTTACATAAACATTTCTAGCTTATGTAACATTTCACCTTGAAACTTTGAGCTTCTCGGGTACCAAAATATTTGCTTTGGCTTCCTTATACGTTAGCCAGCTACTTCAGTCCCTATATGCTCAACTTTCCGATGCCTAAATCCTTTGCTGTAACTTTCTCGTTTAGATAATCAGTCGTTGCTGTCTTATTTAGGCCGGAGAACATTTTACTTTATAATACTTCCTCGTATACACATATATTCCTCCTGTATATACTTTCAATACATAATTTTAATGGCAACTCACATTTACTTGTGCTTTACTATATATATCTTCACATTTGCTTCACCTATTTATTTTGCATACATAGTTTACTAATTTACTCGCTAATATTCACTTAACACGACTTAGTCTAGTTTCATTTTTCATCGTAAATCCTTCAATGTTTTATTCTATATATAATGTTTATTTTTCTATATTCAGTTTACTAACTTCCCAAGTGTTTTTATTTATATACTTGTCCTATTAACACTCCGGCTTATATTATGTGATTCTTCGAATGGCTAAGTCCTATATGGACTCGATATTTTCCTTATTTATATTTTAACCTCCTAAATGCCTTGTATATATCATTTTCTATGATCACTTGAGTTTTATATTTACACTATTTACATTTTGAAGCTTCGGGTCTCTCCTATTTTGTGTTTTGTTTCAGTTGCTTAGTTTCTTCTTTTTACTTGAGTGCTGGTTTCATATAATTATATTTGTCCTCTCCTCGTCCTCTTCACTTGTTTCTCCTGCTTGCTCCATGTTTTCCTTTAGTTCCTCCTATACAAATCTGTTGTATTGCTCCAAATACTTAACTATATTTGTTTTTTCGGTATTGACTTGCCCCTTCGCCAAAAACTAGCATGTCCACAACGTAGTTAACTTTTGTTCCAGGTATGAACATAGGCCTCTAGATGGCGCTTGTGACGTCGACCGCCCGTACTTCGGCAAGCGTCCGTGGATGCAGCACGTGTCCGTACTCTGTCTTTGGTGACGCCGAGCGCCCGTAGATGGCAGCACTTGGCCGTACCTCGGCGCGTGATTCAAAACCAATATGTGCGTATTATATGCATAGATTTAAAGCTGACCTAGCCTGTGTTTATTAAATGTTTAATTGCTTAATGATTTACTTGATTTAATTTAATTTATTACTGTTTTTGTGACGTAGATTCATTAAGTTGGCGGCACTAGGCCTAATTAACACTAAATTGCTTGTACGCTTGCTTATAGATGTGACGTCGATGAATTATGAGTGTCACGATACCCAATTAATATTAAATCGCTTGTCAAGCGAGGGTGGCTTATTTTAAAGTTTATTTGGCAAGCGACGTCACTATTTTATTAATAAAGTTTATGTGAGCGGCGTTGTCTTTTATTTAGGTATTCGTTTTGATATTTATAAGGTAAGTCTTTCTAGTTTAAGTTTATCACAAATTGCTACGGCACTTTCACTACTTTTTAAAACTCCCCAAAAACTATCCCTTTACTGGAAGTTCTGATACTTCACAAATTCGACTCTCTCTATACTTTTAGTAACCCCCGAATGCCGAATACCTGTGCATACATTCATCCAGGTTAGGTAAGGACCTGATCGCCCTGGACCTTTGTCCAGGTGTTCACAGATATGGGGGTTGTGGGATAGAACAGCTAGAAGCGGACGTACCTGTGTACTGCCCCGCAACTAGACTGAGCGGTTTGAGAGACCCGAAAGCCTGATGAACTTGGCATTTGCCTGCGTATTTATATGTTACAAAATGCTGATGGCTGCATCATTAAGGATTAAAATCGCTCCCGTCGACCGCTCAAGTTGTTTATAATTAACAGTGAATGTTCATATAACATTTGTCAAGTTCAAGTTCAAACTTACGACAGGGTGATATTTAATATTTTATTTTAAGTAGTTCACAATAATAAGCCCCGTTCTTTATAGGAAAGTTAAAAACTTAAGCCAGTTAAATATAGATAAATTTGCATTACCAAATAATGAAAAGAAAGATCCATAAAAGCCAAAATAAACTAGAGAAAACAATGACAGTCTGTCTAGAAATTTGTCTAATAAAGTCCAGTTGCACCAGGGAATCTGTATAAAATACATTGGAATTAGATTCCATTACACCCATACAAGGTTTTTTTTTTTAATTAAAAACCATAAGGCTATTTAAGTAAAAATTTCAAGAGAGTTCAGAGTCATTTGCTTGGCGATGATTTTCTTGAATGAAAGTTGTATTTCAAGCTTCTGAAACTCACCTGATATCCAATATTTACTTTTAGTTAAGGTAAGTACATGTGTGACGTCCTTCACTATTTCAGGAGGCCAATTCGTCATTGAGTTTTGAAAAAATTCAATCAAGTTACACAATCTATAACTCATTTAATTGTGCATTAACACTCTGTATAACACATACAGATTATAATAAACGCTTATATACTGAATCAATTTTTTAACAAATTATGACTAATATTTATTACCACCTAGATTCCTACAAATGACCATATAGTGTGACGCCTGGAAAGGTCAAAGTATTTAAATTTCCATTTACTAGTATTTCTACTATCTCTGCATCTTTTCTAATTCTGTTTAAAACTTTATTAAATATTATTGTATCTATCCAGCTATTTTTTGGCTGGAGGAGATTTCGCAAGTGACCAATTTCTACTACCATTGTACACTTGGTAAATGATACAGCGACTATATTGGCAGCTTGCTCATTATTATTATTTTTAATTTCATTACTATATAATTTTATTTCTGATCAGCTATTAACGATATCGGCAATATCAATTTCAAGGCCTTTCAGACAGTGAACAGCTGGCTAGAAAAATCGAGAAATCCCGAGGGCATCTATTTTTTCCTTTGCCTCATTTACCCCCGAAAAATCGCACGCTAAGAATACTTCATAAATAAAGTGAGAAATCCCTTATCAAGTAACTGTGTCTCCATTTTACTCGATTTACCACAAAAAAAGCAAATGGAGACACGATGCTTGAATATTGATAGCTAATATTAACCTTAGCGGGACCGAATCTGGGTATAAAGTATATCAAGTTTTAGAAACACATTCACCGAAGTGTGAGCAAGCATCCATGATATATTTTGAGTGATAAAGATAAAACATTTTTAAAACGTGGAGCAGATAAAATGGCATTATATAACACAAAAGAAACGAATAGGAGCCATATAATCCGGAAAAAGATCATTTGTTTCTGAGAAAAATTAGTCTTGTTTATTTGAAATCCACTTAAAACTTGTGTTTATAAATATGCTGTATTCGCGGTAAGTATGTATCTGAATTAAATAAGTCATTTAGTATTAATTGCAAAATGGTTTGTTTTTTGTGTCAATGTTTATTAGATCTTTCGCAAAATGTTTCCTACTTTTGCCTTCATCACTGTCAATTTTTCAAAGAGGCAAATGTTTCTTTCAACCGTAGGTACAATACTCAACATGCTAATGATATTGGCTAAAATTATCACATAACGTAAACCAGGCTAAAAATCCTACTTTTTTAATTTGTATTATCTGTAAACCTTGTAGTATACTTATCTATAAATCCAAATAACCTCTAAGTTTTCATGGAGGATGTAAACATATCCAATATCTTAAAAATCCTGAGAAAACACTTAACTTTGAGTCTGTAATACATTTGACCCATTCTCGGAAGCATTTTGATTCTCTAATAAAGCCCAGAATGCTATGCAGGCGCATATGTCTGAGGCTTCCATGAGATCCGCACCTCACCAAAAAATGGAAAGGAATTGCCTTGCCCCCCTTCACTTCTCGGTTAAATGGCATCTTCTTCTACGCCAAAGTGTAGGTGTCTCTTGAGCTTGCAGTGTCTTTCATTCTTGAGCCAGCAACAACTCTGTTCTCAAGCCGCTCTGGCTTTACCATTATTATTCTGGCTTCCTCCATATATTCTTTCTGTTGACTATGATTACTTTTGCTGTGCCCTTTCAACAAAAATATTTTTGATGAAATTGTCTATGTTAGAGTTACTGTTTTCCCATTTGAGTCGCACTAAACAGATTAACAAATATAAAGGACTGACAAATTAGGTGATTCTAAAGCATTCTCTTGTACTGAAAAGCGTGTTCTCGCATACGACTATATTTAGATATCGACGCGTGGTTTAGAACCTCGATTTTCCTTGGCATTTGTTTCTGCTAAGTGGGATGGAATATCACGTTAGAATGGCAAATTTCCGGTGAGGTTATTGGGGCGTGTATGAAGCCTCTGTCTGTCCTCGTAGTAAAATCATGCGTACGTATCTCGCACAGGTTTAATTTGTTCCTTGTATTGCATGTATTATTACTGAAGTAATTAATAGAAATTACTTAAATTATTATTTAGCAAGTGTTTAGAAATAATCCAGGTTTGATTATTTAGCCAAAATTATCAAAAGTAGTTTGTATATTATAGACATGTTTGAAAATGCTTCGTTTTGGAAAGCAGAGCAACATCAATGTTATTTTAAATAAATATTCGGATAGTGGTTGAGCATTTAATAGCACGTGATCTACTGCCATTTTGATAGGTGGTCAGGGTCGCAGATATATCAAATAAACTAATATTTGTAAGGCTTTAGTTACCTTGGCAAAAGGCTTTTTCACTAAAATAATACTTGCTATAGATAAACCGCTTTAAAATAAATAAAACAGCTAATAATGAATAACATCACATCACAGAATGCACCGCTTTAGAAAAAAAATTCCTAAATGATTGATTTTTGGGACAGCAGATATAGAACCTGCGCTCTGCATCACTCCCCCTCACATGGCTAATGATGCGCCGACTTGGGCCGTATCATTTTAAGATTTTGGATAATAATCCTTGATCTCCACCGCGCAGCGCCATAAATTCCTAACCATGATATCACCATTGGGCTTGGGCTATATCATTTTAAGGTTACTCTTTTATCATTGTTATTACTATTATTATTATTATTATTTTTTTTTTATTATTATTATTATTATTATTATTATTATTATTATTATTATTAT
>MU183015.1:186424-198693 GCA_016904865.1 Pissodes strobi | reverse complement strand
TTATTATTATTATTATTATTATTATTATTATTATTATTATTATTATAAATACCTAACCTATAGTTCAAAAAGCGCCAAAAATAAAAAAATATTTCATGTCGGTTCTTTTAATTTATATGGTATGTCAAAAAACAAACTATTTCACTACTTTGTAAAATAAAAAGCTATTCTTAATTAAAAATACCACAGCTGTACGCAATCGAAAGTTGTATCAAATATATATTTATCAGTTGAAAATATAGAGTCATTAAAGATATTCTTATGTTCGACAATATACTTCTCAAGCTTTATCTAGTACGCAGCCAGTTTTGCTTTAATCTAGCAGGTGTCAACTAAAGACTATTTCAATGTTTCATATACGGAGTACATGCTATTCTAATCAGCAATACTAGTATAGCGAATTTTATGATTGTATTTTCGGTTATTATGGAACTATAGGTTAGGTAATAATAATAATATTATTATTATTATTATTATTATTATTATTACTAATAATAATAATAATAATAATAATAATAATAATAATAATAATAATAATAATAATAATAATAATATTGGGATAATCATGGTGTTCATGACATCGATTACAAATTGCTAGGAGAGATGCACAAATGTTAGGTGCATACTTTAAAATGATATAGCTAGAGTGGCCGAATCCTTCACGGTGACGTCATAGTCAGGAGTTTATGGCGCAGCGCGGTGGGGATCAAGGATTATTATCCAAAATCTTAAAGTGATACGGCCCAAAGAGATGACAATCGAAAAAGATGATATCGAGAAACTTAAAGACGCTGATGGAAATGTAATCACAAACAAGCAAGAAATCAGACAGATCCCTAAACGCTTTTATAAATATCTCAACCAAAATACTAACAATTTAGCTGATGATACACAGATCATGAAAGTATTAGGCCAAGAATCAGAAATATGCCTGAACAACTGTAAATGAGACTATGGATGCTCTAACAAAACAAAAGTCTAAAAGTTAGAGATCACCATCGAAAAGAATGGTATCCAGAAACTTAAAGAAGCTGACGGTTAATCACGAACAGGCAAGAAATCAGACAGTTCGCTGAACAGTTTTATAAATATCCCCATCAAACCACAAAAAACTTAGCTGATGATACACAGATTATAAAAGTATTAGACCAAGGATCAGAGGATATGCTTGATATAACTGTAAATGAGATTATGGATGCACTAACGAAGCAAAAGCCCAAAAGTTACCAGTAGAGAGATCACCATCCAAAAGAATGCTGATGTAGATGTAATCACAAGCAAACAAGAAATCATACAGCTCGCTGAATACTTTTATATACAGGGTGAAACAAATTCGCTTCTCACTATTGGGATCTCGTAAACAGTAAAAGATACAGCAAAGTTTAAATTGGGGCAAAGTTGAGAAATTTAGTGCCCAGTATTTTGACATTTTGGTGTTTGAGATATCTCGAGTACTTCCGGAGATATCCCCGAAAAACCGAAATTTTCGATTTTTGTTTTTAATTTTTTCTGACGTTACTTTTGGAAATATCAAAACAATATTAACACTTTCTAGAGGCACTTTTTAACGGTCTACCCTACGATGTTGTCAGTTTACTAAATCAACGTTTCGATTTTTCAGAACCATCATCAAGCCAATTTTTTTAAATACCGACCAGTAGTTTTTATCAAATTTTTCGCATATATATGGGGTAATTTGGTAAAATCCATCACCAGATATTTTTAAATTGTAGGCGCTACTAACAAAATTACTGGAGGTTTTTTTTTTAATTTGAGATATCAACTGTTAGTATTGTAAATTGTCTGAGGTGTTCATTTTGTTAATAATACCTACAAGTTAAAAATACCTGGTGATGGATTTTACGAAATTACCCTCTAAATATGCGAAAAAAATTATAAAAAATATAGGCCCGTATTTAAAAAAATTGACCTGATGATGGTTCTGAGAAATCGAAACGTTGAGTTGGAAAACTGACAACATCCTAGGATAGATCGTTAAAAAATGCCTCTAGAAACTGTCATTATTTTTTTGATATTTCAAGAAATAACGTCACAAAATATTAAAACCCAAAATCGAAATTTTCAGTTTTTCTCGGATACCTCCGGAAGTACTCGAGATATGTCAAATATCAAAATGTCAAAATACTGGGCACTAAATTGCGCAACTTTACCCCAATTTAAACTTCGCTGTATCTCTTACCGTTGACGAGATCCCAATAGTGAGAAGCGAATTTGTTTCACCCTGTACATCTCCACCAAACACACAAAAAACTTAGCTGATGATACACAGATTATAAAAGTTTTAAACCAAGGGACAAAGGATAAGCCTGATATTATGCATGAACTAACCAAAATAATGAACACCAAGGTGAAGACAAAATCGTAATTACTTGAATAAAGTAGGATGGTAGATCGGTGGTACAAGCACTACAAATATTGGATGGAGATACAACAGTTCTGGTTAGTTACTATCTATTAGCCTTCTCTCTCATTTATACAAACTGATGAAGATACGGACACAGCACCTTATATCTAAATTTGATTTATACCAGTTTGAGTCGGATAACCGGAAACTGGATTCAGCCAGCTCAAGTTCATGATAAGTGAAGGCAATTAAAAGAAGCCTATGTTCAGCAGTGGACAGAACAGGCTGAATGATGATAATGATGATGTTGATGCATTTTTAGTATTATCATAGTTGATAGGAGTGTACTACACGTTCATTAACGATATCACCTAAAGGCAATTTTGCCTGAAATGAAATTTTAAGACATCAATAAAACCTGATTGCAACCCTAAAATCTCCCTACTATAAAAGCTTGCTGGACCCAACGTTTTTAGTCTCATCGTTATCTCATTAAGACCAATTTAATATAACATATTTCTAAAACAATAATAAAACCCGCTTACAATCCAAGTTGTACACATTAAAAAAGCTCGTTGTAGCCTAGTTTAATTGAGACAGAATATGAATTTGAGTATATTTGGCTTTATTATTGTCTACAACAGATTAATCAAATATGTAATTTTAATGTTAGAATCTGGAACCAATGCTAAAACCTTTAAAAATCCAAATAATCCGCTTAAAAATAAGCTGTTGTACAATATGAATGTAAGCATGAAATACTTTTAGTTTTATCATGGCCTACAGGAAGTTACTACGGCTTAAAAAGCAAAAGGTCCACTATATTTTAACCAATTTTAATTGAGCATAAGTAAGAATTTAAGCAGGAATTATTTGTAGTATTATCATGATTTACAGCGGATTACTGCAGCTTTCTAAAATATATCATCTAAAAACCATTTTTTTATAATCTGATTGTAGAACAGTGATAAAGCTCTCTTAAAATCTAAGGGCTCACTATTAATTGAGCAAGAATAATAATTAAAGAATGCATAATGGTCCGCAGGGGAAGCTACATTACCTTATTCAAATATATTGTCTTAAACTCGTTTTATTGTAACAAAATTTAAATTAGTTTTTAAACCCACTTACATTTGAAAAGGCTCATTTTTCGGAAGGCTTTGGCATCCTACGTTAATTGAGCACTGAGCAGTAATGTGTAAAATACTTCTAGTTTTATCATGGCCCACAAGAGCTTACTAACGATTATTTAATCTTGAAGCCATTGTATTGAGATGCAATTTTGAAACAATAATAAGACTCGATTAGAATTCAGAAGATCAACTTTAAAGATACTTGGTGCAGCCTATCCTAATTAGGCATGAATCTGACTTTAGGCATAAAACATTTTTAGTCCTAGTATTATTGCTAAAAGTGTCTTAACTAGAAGTTATTTAATGATGTCTTCTTAGAGCCATTTTATTATAATATAATTCTTAACCAATAATAAAACCCGCTTACAATCCAAAGTGTTTAATTTAAAAAGGATTGTGGTAGCCTAATTTAATTAAACAGAAATATAAATTTGAACATGAAACATGCGACAGCTAATTCAAAGATGGTTTCGTAAAGCCAATTTAGTGTAATATAATTATTATTATAAAATAATAATAAAACCAGCTTATGAATTAAAAGGCCCATTTTTAAAAAAGGGGTTGTAGTCTATTCTGAATAGGAATTTAAGTATGAAATATGTTTAGTTTAAATGAATTTCGGAAAGAATTGCTTTACTGCAGATATTCAAAAGTATCGTCAATTTTACTGTAATATAATTTTAAAACAATGATAAAGCCCTCTTGAAGCATAAGAATGTCAATTTAAAGTAAAACTTCCTGGCTGATTTTAATTGAGCAATAATATGGATTTAAGAATGAGATATTTCTATATGCATCAAACTACAGCCTGTCTAAATTTGTCACCCTAAAACCATTTTATTTTATTAAAAGTTTAAAGGAATACTAAAACTCGCGTAAAATCCACAAAGTCCAATTTAAAGAAGGCTTCTGTAGCCAAGCATAATTCTCTGTTTGTAGCCTATTTCAATCGAGCAAGAATATACATTAAATCATTAAAGCCATTCAATTTTATTTAAGTTTAGAGCTTATTGAAATTTGTCACTACAAAGCCATTTTTCTATAGCTGTAATTATATAAAATAATATCAACTATTAACTGATTAATGATATGAATAAAAGCATGAAATATTTTTAGTTCTACCATCCTTACAGGAAGTTCCTGGAGAATATTTAACGATGTCATCTAAAAACCGTTTCACTCTTAAAGAATCTAAAAATAGTCCAAACTAACGCGCTTACGACTCAAAAGTTCAAACATAAAGGAGGCTGTTTAAAACTTAACTTTATCGTAAAGCGCCGATAAAGCTAGCATAATGGATATTTCTAAAACTTTTAGGCTTCAGTGCTACATATTTTTTAATCTATAATAAAGTTATTCAACAGCAAATTGAAATTTCATAAATTGAGGAAATATTTTTAACGATTATCTTTTTAGTATGAAAAGAGCTTTGATCAGCCTACGGCATCGGCAGTTACGGGTACTTTTATTATACGGCACACATAGGGGTGGAGGGGGCACAGGGGACCGGCGGGGCACATAGGTCCGCTCGATTTATTTTATTACAGGTAGCGCCACCTATTAGATCATGTCCAAAATAGCAAGATAGCCGTGCACTTTCTATTGTATTCCAATTATAAGAACGTCCGTGTATTGTGAAGGTCACGGTGAACAAAAAATTGATTTTAAAGGTGAGTAATGTTAAATATTATATCTTAATCAAGTGTGATTGTCACGTTATTGTTTATATACATTTATTTATTATTATACCCAATAAAAACACGACTATTTTGCTACAAAATAAGCTGATTATCGAAGATGTAAACAAACGTTGTGTCGAGTGGCGGGAATTATAAATTTAATTGTGGTGCTGGGGCACAGAGGTCCACTTAGGGTCCTCTGTGCCCCAAAGCGGTCCGCTGTGCCCCAAAAGTGGTTTTGAATGCCCCACGTTTACTTTATTCATTTATTATGTATTTATATTATCATAAACGACTTTTATTTTTAGATGGTACGTAACTACGTAAAAAAAAGACCAGAACCTTCGTGGACGGAGGAAGATATGACATAAGCATTGGAAATGATAAACCGAAACGAAATTTCCAGTCGAAAAGCATCTGAACGTTTTCGAATACCTAAGACTTGCCTTTTGCGACGAAAAAATAATCAACTGATGCCAAAAACGCCAAGAAACGACCATTTTAAACAAGTTTTTACTGTAGAACAAGAGACTGAATTAGTGGAGCATATTTTAGACTTAGAAAGGCGCTTTTATGGAATTACTCCTTTGGATGCTCGTCGGCTTGCATTTGAGTTAGCAGAAAACTTGCAGTTAAATCATCCATTTAACAAGACTACAAAATTGGCTGGTAACGACTGGTTGTCGGGATTTAGAAAAAGAAATCCTCAACTTTCTATTAGAGCTCCTGAGCCTACTAGCATAGCACGAGCAGCAGGATTTAATAAACCACAAGTTCAGAAGTTTTTTGATGTTGTACGATCAGTTTTAGAGGCCAATAATATTCAACCAGACCAGATATATAACATTGATGAAACTGGTGTCAATTCGGTACCGGTTCCTAGAAAAATATTAGCCGAAAAGGGTAAAAAACAAGTCGGGCGGATAGTGAGCACTGAACGAGGATTTAATGTCACTGCAGTTTGTGGGATTTCAGCTGCAGGATCCTACATTCCACCCTTTTTTCTTTTTCCCCGACAGCGAATGAACCCAATATTTATGAGAGGATGTTCACCAGGTGCAGTTGGTTATGCAAACGGTTCTGTATGGATGGATTCCGATCATTTTGTCAAGTATTTGGACCACTTTATAAACCACGTGAAACCTGGTCCGAACAAGAAAATATTATTAATCCTCGATAATCACAATAGTCACAGGACACTAGCTGCAATAACTAAAGCAAGACAAAATAATATTATAATGGTTTCTCTTCCACCCCATACCAGTCACCGTCTACAGCCCCTTGACTGCACTGTGTTTGGGTCTTTGAAACACCAGTATGCAAAAGAGTGTGATTTATGGCACACTAATAACCCTGGATCTCGTGTGTCATTATATGATATCGTAGGAATATTTTCGAGGGCATTCCTTCATGTTGCCACTATGGAAAAAGCTGTAAAAGGTTTTCAAACGACAGGAATTTATCCATTTAATAACGAAATATTTTCTGAGGAATGTTTTCTACCTGCTGAAGTTACAGATGTTCCGGCGACGGAAGAAACTGAAAGACCGATATCTGCAAATAATTTTCCAGATGACCACCAACCTGAAACTGAAAACTTATTTAAGGAACCACAGCCGAGTTGTAGTTACACTTCGTTCAAAGATGTTATCCAGAAAGTTTCTCCGAAGCCGAAGTCAGATGCCCGTAAAAATATAAACCAAAATTCACAAAAGAAAGTTAGCAGAGCTCAGCATGCTGAAGAATTAACAAGTTCGCCATTTAAAAACCAGCTTATTGCGAAAGAAGCGGAAAAAAAACAAAATACCAAAAAGAAAAGAAAACTTACTGAAAATGCCGAAAGAAAGCTCTATACAAGGAAAAAGAAAACCGCGGAAAAGAAAGTCGTAGAGGTTTCAAGTAGTGATAGTGAAGACGAAGGCACTAACACCATAATATGCATTTATTGTCCAAGCAGGTATGGCGAATCAAAAGCAGGGGAAGGATGGATTCAATGCCAGAATTGTAGAGGCTGGGCACATGATGCTTGCGCGGGAGAGTCGGAAAACGATGAAGAGTTTATTTGTTTAAAATGTTCCTAAGCTTCTATTTAAAAATAAAACATTTGAAGTAAATATTTGTTTTCTAACTGTATAGTTTCTAAAATATATGATTTCTGCAAACACTAAGTCTTTTTGTCACAACCCTATTTAAAAATTAATTATTAGGCACATAGTCTCGATGCCCCAGTACTAAGTCCCCTGTGCCCCAGTAGTAGGTCCCATGTGCCCCACTACTATGGGCACATAGGACCAGCGCAGAGTATCAAAAAAAACGCGTATAATTGTTTTTTGTTATTGTTTATATCAATTTTATGGTTGGAAATCGGTAAAGTAATGTATATACTAGAAACAGTTAGGTTTACACATTTTCAGTAATTTTTTTTTAGGAAATAAACATAAAAATTCCTTAAGCGGTCCCCTGTGCCCCTCCTCCCCTACTTTACATTTACATTTACATACCAGTTAAATCCTTAATACAAAGCTTTGAGCAGTCAATTATGCCTCCAATGCAGTAAAAACAAATTAGGGATCCCTTGCCAGATGTTGTTGAATAGCTTGCATCCAGCAGAAGCCCAAATATTGAAAAATGCCTATAGCTTATATCGACAAAAGGGTAAATATCCAAAATACTTATAAACAGACTAACACTTACTTTTAATGCTTATTCAATTCTAGAGAATATAAAAACAAATTCCAAATTGAAAGTTTACTTAAAGAGGGCGGCTTCAACGGTTCTACTTTCTCAACCATTCAAATTTCTCTTGACGTTGCCAGACCTTTAATTTCTCAATTAGCCACAAAGCCATTTTCTTTTACACGTTGATAGGCCTAAATAGCTTATTTCGTTACACAAAGACAAAGCCCTCGAAATTTAAGACGCGGCGTTACATAATTTGCGAAGAAAATTATATTTGTATTGATTCGTAGCTTCAATGTAGGGTTTTCTTGATACAGATATTTATGTGGGCTAAATGAATTCAAATTCTGATTTAGGTTGTCAGTTTAAATTATTTAGTTAATGCGCTATAAGAGAAGCAAATATTAATCTGCGGCAGCATAAATGGCCTCAATGGAGATGGCTTCATAATAGGACAGTGAATCTCCCTTTAAATGAATGACTTTTTTATAGTCCTTATATGTTAAGAGCCAAGTACTTATTCGGGTCCAATGAAGTGGATGGGCGACTGGTTCTTTTTTATCGGCGCGACGTCAGAAATCAAGTTTAGAATCGTTAAGTAATAAATCTAATACATCCTTGATTCAATAATACATGCAGTGCCGCTTCGAAAAAAGTAAGTATAAACTTTATTATTGCCTACTTACGTAAAATTCAATAAGAATATACCAGCAGTTCTAAAATGATTATCATCAATATCATCATTACCTTAATCTTCATTACCACCATCATTATTAAAATAATCAGTATCAGTCATCTGTTTAGCGTCCACTATTTGACTTGAACCAGCTATAAGCTTTTCCTCTGATCTATATGTTATTTCTTCAACTAGTTAGGGATACTGCCATAACTCTACAACGTTTGTTGTATTATTCATTTTCTTACCCGTGCATTGTGTTTTGGTCTATTCTTTCAACAACAT
This sequence comes from Pissodes strobi, assembly GCA_016904865.1. Lineage (NCBI taxonomy): Eukaryota > Metazoa > Arthropoda > Insecta > Coleoptera > Curculionidae > Pissodes > Pissodes strobi. The sequence continues at coordinate 189,876 of MU183015.1, read as the reverse complement.
TTCCGAACCATAAGGCGTGATACCAGGAATGCACCAAATGAGTGCTTCCAGAAGATATTCCATAATGGAATATCTGATTTCATGTTAGACTTACTCGCCTGTTCAGCTGACCTTCCCTTATCTTTTTGCGATTTGGGCAATGATATGATCAGAGAATCATATTTGGCAAGCATCGTGTTTTGGAGAATATGCAACAAATTCAAATCTCACTTATGAATAAGTAGTGTGATAAAGCGATGCTGAGGAAATCTGAGCATCTTCAGCTCTATTCGCCATAACGACAATCTTTGGTATTGTGTTAACCGTAAATCAAAGATGACAAAAGCGTTTACATTTTAGGATGATACTTATTTGGCCCTTGTGTAGTTATCTAGGATTAATTTTCATGTGGCATCAATTAATTTCGGTTTTAAGACGGTATCGGTTATCTCTCCTGGTCAATGATTTAAGCAAAATTATAACAATTTTAGTTATATCTATTGAATTAACGATAAATTTTAAAAATTGAACTGGACTGAATATCAATGTCACAAAGCCAATTTTGAAAAAAAACATTAAATATCTTGAATGTTCGTGTTTATTGTTGACCTGATTTCTAGACACACGTTCTGGTGGGCAATTCTCAAATGCCAAAAATTAAAGAAGGTAATGTCTACCTGCCCTCTTCAATTCAATATCCTTTCAATATTTCTCAATCAATTAATATTAAACTTTTAGTAGGAATGTACCGATTGTATTGGCGTCATAAATATTGATCCACGTCTCAACTACACTGATTGTTTGGCATTAAACCACCCTCTAACTATCAGCTATAAAAAATATAACATTTCGGCAATGCTGTTCGGAATGTTTTTACAGTGGCCACGACTAATCTTCAATGTAAAGAGGACAGTGGCATTCTCCAACACAAATTGCGATTTACGACACATTTCTTAAACTGTGAAAAACTACAAAATTGAGCACACAAAGTGTACCTATAGAGTATAGTTCATTATATTATAGGTAGTACGCAAAAAATAAATAATTTTGTGTAGCCAAACTAAATAACAAGTATGAACAATATTGTGTAGTAAGCGCCGATGCTTGCATCTGGAAAATATTCATAATCGTGCAGAATAAATGAACAAATTATAATAGAATTGTTCATTAAATTACAATATCACTTAACACCAAAGGAATAAATTTTTTTATATTATTTTAAGATAAGTAATTAGGTAATTATATAAAAGAAGTAATGCAGAATTGAATCAGTGTTATTACAATTGTGTTAAAACAGAGTTTTATCCAGAATACCGAAACATAATTTTTACACTCGACGCGCGTTTCGCTAACCATGTTAGCATCATCACGAGATGATTAAAACTCAGTTTAAATCATCTCCTGATGATGCTAACATGGTTAGCGAAACGCGCGTCGTGTGCAAAAATTCCGTTTCGGTATTGTGGATAAAACTCTGTTTTAGTGCATTTTGCACCCAACCCCAACATAATTACAATTTTGTGAGTAGTATACCTTTCTTTATAAATTAATTAGTAAATACCAGCATAGATTTTTAAGCGATAAATCTATACTAACAAACCTTCAGCTACTAAAAATATATAGAGAACAACAATTAGATATTATTTATACCGATTGCGAAATACGTTAAATAAAGTAAACCACCAGATTCTTTAGAACACATTAGTAGTTTTCAAACATTTTAAAAAGCACAACATTTTTTTAAAACCTTATTTGACATATAAGCTGCTAAAAGTCTACTATACATTATTACTTATTGAACAGAATACCAAATTCTGTAGCTAAAACCGCTAGCAAAATATTTATATTAATCATCACAGTATATGATTGCATTGGTCTAGAGGCCATTTCGACTTGGATTCGGTTGTTAAGTAGTTAAACATAATATCGATAAATGTTATTTATCTCTCTTTTAGCTATTGGGTCGAAGATTGTCTAGAACTGATCGGATTAGTAATGTGACCAGCTATTATAAGACAAACCTGACATTTAATACCCGCGTTCAGCTTATCATTGAAATATACGTACAAATCTTAAGACTTATTTTTATAAAACAACAAATTTCAGAACGTTATACTATATAATGCTCATGAAAATGCATTTAGAATATGCGTGTTAATCTGAAGCCCTGTGGAGGGTTCGTGATATATATATGACTGGGAAGATCCTAAAGGAGGTTTTGAGATACTTATGTCTGAAGAAATATAACATTTTATTTTAAATTTTCTGAGGCCAATTGACCAACCATCCAAACAAAATATTTTTTCTTCAAACGTCAGTAAATCCGTCAATACTCGACTGTGTAGGCGGTCGTGAAGTTTCGTTTTTCCTCCGCCGGAGCTTTACTTTTCACTTTTCCGCCGGCGGAGGTAAAAGTGTTGTCATAGCAACATAGATACTTATTAAACTAAAATTTGTATTTATCACTCAATTTGTCCACCGCATTTCTAAAAATCACTAATTTAGGAACAAATTGGTTATTATTTAATCGAACTTACTCAATAACTGCTTATCAATACGGAATTATTTTAAAAAAATAATTATTGTTGACAGTGTCCACTGACAGCTTTATGTTACATTACTATAGCAACAACCTGTGCCTATTCACCGACACCGGTCTAAGGCTGCCTTGCGAACCCTCATCTTTAATAATTATTATTATTACTATTAAAAAGAGACGTTTTTGCATTAATTTGTCGACATTTGAAGAAAAAACAGCATATTTTATTTGGAGGAAAAGTTACTTTTCATGGCTTGCTCTCTATTACCAGCCTCACTCCGTTCGGCTGTTAAACACGAGCGCGCCATGAAAAGTATCACTTTTCCTCCATATAAAATAATACACTATTTTCTTCAAACGTCAGTAAATCCATCATTACTCGACTGTGTAGGCGGCTGTGAAGTTTCGTTTTTCCTCCGCCGGAGCTTTACTTTTCACTTTTCCGCCGGCGGAGGTAAAAGTGTTGTCATATCAACATAGATACAATACAAACAAACATCAAAATAAGCGTCAACAACTCAAGAGTTATTAAACTAAAATTTGTATTTATCACTCAATTTGTGACTGCATTTCTAAAAATCACTAATTTAGGAACAAATTGGTTATTATTTAATCGAACTTACTCAATAACTGCTTATCAATACGGAATTAAAACGCAATCGAAGACGCAATTTTTAAAAAATAATTATTGTTGACAGTGTCCACTGACAGCTTTATGTGACATTACTATAGCAACAAACTGAGCCTATTCACCGACACCGCACCGGTCTAAGCCGCCTTGCGAACCCACTTATCTTTAATAATAATTATTATTACTATTAAAAAGAGACGTTTTTGCATTAATTTGTCGACATTTGAAGAAAAAACAGCATATTTTATTTGGAGGGAAAGTTACTTTTCATGGCTTGCTCTCTATTACCAGCCTCACTCCGTT
>MU183015.1:165864-176580 GCA_016904865.1 Pissodes strobi | reverse complement strand
AGGGGGGGGGGGGCAGTCTCGTAGAATGGGTCGAGCTGATGTCTGCCTTTAATATGGTTGTTTTTTATAAATATAAAAAAAAAATTGACTTTAGTTTTCCTTCCAAATATTCTTTTACTCAGTCAAGTAAGCACCCTCTTTCTTGTTAATACAATGACTTTCTTGGGTCATCATTTATGCTCTAGAATTATTTCTATATAACATTGATCATATCTTTTGGCCTCATCTAGCTTAGTGTCAGCCAGTCTGTTCTCCAGACTTACTTTCTAATGTTAGTCACTTCATTTGTATTCAGAATAACTGTCTGTATTAATTTAACATTTATTTTCAAGATTTAAATTTACCGCTAAATTTTTTGCGGTTCACTTCCTGCGGCTTCAGAGTCTGCTTGGCGTGACTGTCAACTTTAATGACACATTTTGTCGTTCCACGAAAAGCGTGGTTTGGGCATTGTCCTTTAAAATGATGTTACTTTTTAAAATGTGACTTTTGACTTTTTAATTGTGATTTGACCGTTGTTTGTTGGTGTAGTTTGTTTACTCTTCGTCGATATGCTCTTCAGGTCCAATGACAAGTAAGTGTTGGAACCTCTACCATTTTCCTTTGTCTTTTTAATAAAATCACACAAAAAATTACAAAAAAAACACCATTCTTAAATTACACACCTATTTAATGCCTTTCAAGTTTTAAACACTCTCAGAATCTTGATATAGCATTGTCATTTTTATCATTTCCTTCTTAAAGATCTCACAGCAGCCATTTTCTTCTGCTAATGGGTGGTTTTCTACTTACTGTTCAGGTAACACTGATGATAGCTTAGGCCAAAAGCGCTCTGTGATGCTTTTATAGGAAGTCCTTTTGGATTAAATTTTGCATGGAATACAAAGTGTTTCATTTAGTACAATTTAAAGAAGGCTTCTGTAGCTCAGCATAATTCTCCGTTTGTAGCTTTTTTCAATCAAGCAAGAATATGCATTAAAGCATTAAATACATTCAATTTTATTTTGGTTAACAGCTTATTTAGATTTGTCACCAGCCAAAGCCATTTTTCTATAGCTGTAATTATATAAAATAATATCAACTATTAACTGATTAATGATGTGAATAAAAGCATGAAATATTTTTAGTTCTACCATCCTTACAGGAAGTTCCTGGAGAATATTTAACGATGTCATCTAAAAACCATTTCACTCTTAAAGAATTTAAAAATAGTCCAAACTAACGCTCTTACGACTCAAAAGTTCAAACATAAACGAGGCTGTTTAAAACTTAACTTTATCGTAAAGTGCCGATAAGGCTAGCATAATGGATATTTCTAAAACTTTTAGGTTTTAGTACCTACATATTTTTTAATCTTTAATAAAGTTATTCAACAGCAGATTGGAATTTCATAAATTGAGGAAATATTTTTAACGATTATCTGATCAGTACGAGAAGAGCTTTGATCAGCCTACTGCAGTTACGGGTACTTTTATTATACGGCAAATATACTTTACATTTACATTTACATATCAGTTAAATCCTTAATACAAAGCTTTGAGCCATCAATTATGCCTCCAATGCAGTATCAACAAACTAAGGATCCCTTGCCAGATGTTATTGAAAAGCTTGCATCCAGCAGAAGCCCAAATATTGAAAGAATACCTATAGCTGACACGGACAAAAGGGAAAATACCCAAAATACTTATAAACAGACTTTTAATGCTTATTCAATTCTAGAGAATATAAAAACAAATTCCAAATTGAAAGTTTACTTAAAGCTGGCGGCTTCAACGGTTCTACTTTCTCAACCATTCAAATTTCTCTTGAAGTTGACAGACCTTTAATTTCTCAATTAGCCACAAAGCCATTTTCTTTTACACGTTGATAGGCCTAAATAGCTTATTTCGTTACACAATGACAAAGTCCTCGAAATTTAAGACGCGGCGTTACATAATTTGCGAAGAAAATTATATTTGCATTGATGCGTAGCTTCGATGTAGGGTTTTCTTGATACAGATATTTATGTGGGCTAAATGAATTCAAATTCTGATTTAGGTTGTGAGTTTTAATTATTTAGTTAATACGCTATAGGAGAAGCAAATATTAATCTGCGGCAGCATAAATGGCCTCAATGGAGATGGCTTCATAATAGGACAGTTAATCTCCCTTTAAATGAATGACTTTTTTATAGTCCTTATATGTTAAGAGCCAAGTACTTATTCGAGTCCAATGAAGTGGATGGGCGACTGGTTCTTTTTTATGGGCGCGACGTCAGAAATCAAGTTTAGAATCGTTAAGTAATAAATCTAATACATCCTAGATTCAATAATACATGCAGTGCCGCTTTGAAACAAGTAAGTATAAACTTTATTATTGCCTACTTACGTAAAATTTAATAAGAATATACCAGCAGTTATAAAATGATTATCATCAATATCATCATTATCTTAATCTTCATTACCACCACCATTATTAAAATAATCATTATCAGTCATCTGTTTAGCGTCCACTATTTGACTTGAACCAGCTATAAGCTTTTCCTCTGATCTATATGATGTTACTTCTTCGTCTAGTTAGGGATACTGCCATAACTCTAAAACGTTTTGTTCTTCTTCCGTCAGATATTCTGACGACAACTCCTGACCGATTCTGTTTATATGCCATTTGGGTGTTGTATTATTCCTTTCCTTACCTGTGCATTATGTTTTGGTCTATTGTTTCAACACCATTTCCGCACCATAAGTTGTGATATCAGGAATGCACCAAATGAGTGCTTCCAGAATCCGACGTAATGGAATATCTGATTTCATGTTAGACTTACTCGCCTGTTCAGCTCACCTTCCCTTATCTTTTTGCGATTTGGACAATGATATGATCAGAGAATCTTGTATGTACAATTGAATCTGCGCCCGACATATTTGGCAAGCATCGTGTTTTGGAGAATATGCAACAAATTCAAATCTCACTTATGAATAAGTGTGATAAAGCGATGCTAAGGAAATCTGAGCATCTTCAGCTTTATTCGCCATAACGATAATCTTTGATATTGAGTTAACCATAAATCAAAGATGACAAAAGCGTTTACATTTTAGGATGATACTTATTTGGTCCTTGTGTAGTTATCTAGGATTAAGTTTCATATGGCATCAATTAATTTCGGTTTTAAGACGTATCGGTTATCTCTCCTGGTCAATGATTTAAGCAAAATTATAATAATTATAGTTATATCTGTTGAATTAACGATAAATTTTAAAAATTGAACTGGACTGAATATCAATGTCACAAAGCCAATTTTGAAAAAAAAGATTAAATATCTTGAATGTTCGTGTTTATTGTTGACCTGATTTCTAGACACACGTCCTGGTGGGCAATTCTCAAATGCCAAAAATTAAAGAAGGTAATGTCTACCTGCCCTCTTCAATTATCCTTTCAATATTTCTCAATCAATTAATATTAAACTTTTAGTAGGAGTGTACCGATTGTATTGCCGTCATAAATCTTGATCCACGTCTCAACTACACTGATTGTTTGGCATTAAACCACCCTCTAACTATCACCTATAAAAAAATATAGCATTTCGGCAATGCTGTTCCGAATGTTTTTACAGTGGCCACGACTAATCTTCAATGTAAAGAGGACAGTGGCATTCTCCAACACAAATTGCTATTTACGACACATTTCTTAAACTGTGAAAAACTACAAAATTAAGCACACAAAGTGTACCTATAGAGTATAGTTTATTATATTATAGGTAGTTCGCAAAAAATAAATAACTTTGTGTAGCCAAACTAAATAACAAGTGTGAACAATATTGTGTAGTAAGCGCCGATGCTTGCATTTGGAAAGTATTCATAATCGTGCAGAATAAATGAACAAATTATAATAGAATTGTTCATTAAATTACAATATTACTTAACACCAAAGGATTATAATATTTTAAAATAAGTAATTAGGTAATTATATAAAAGAAGTAATTCAGAATTGAATCAATGATATTACAATAATTGTGTAAAAACAGAGTTTTATCTACAAAACTGAAACAGAATTTTTACACTCGACGCGCGTTTCGCTAACCATGTTAGCTTCATCAGGAGATGATTAAAACTCAGTTTAAATCATCTCCTGATGATGCGAAACGCGCGTCGTGTGCAAAAATTCCGTTTCGGTATTGTGGATAAAACTCTGTTTTAGTGCATTTTGCACCCAACCCCAACATAATTACAATTTTGTGAGTAGTATACCTTTCTTTATAAATTAATTAGTAAATACCAGCATAGATTTTTAAGCGATAAATCTATACCAACAAACCTTCAGCTACTAAAAATATATAGAGAACAACAATTAGATATTATTTATACCGATTGCGAAATACGTTAAATAAAGTAAAGCACCAGATTCTTCCGAACACATTAGTAGTTTTCAAACATTTTAAAAAGCACATTTTTTTAATACCTTATCTGACATATAAGCTGCAAAAAGTCTACTATACATTATTACTTATTGAACAGAAAAGCAAATTCTGTAGCCAAAACCGCTAGCAAAATATTTATATTAATCATCACATTATATGATTGCATTGGTCTAGAGACCATTTCGACCTGGATTCGGTTGTTAAGTAGTTAACCATAATACCGATGAGCTGATCGGATTAGTAATCTGACCAACTACTATGAGACAAACCTCACATTTAATACCCGCTTTCAGCTTATAATTGAAATACTCAACAAATTTCAGAATATTAAACTATATAATGCTCTTGAACTTTAAGGGTTTTTAGTGAAGGTATAGATGAATTAGCACCGTCCATTCGTCTACAAAAAGTGCTATCCAAGGAGCACTCAAACGAAATCGGCCTGCTAAAGAATAGATAGAGCCGAAGACACGTATTATGCTAAGACACCTGAAGAAAGTCTAAGGATTCTTCTAAAAACACACCTTCCCGGGTCAAGCATAATTGCCAAAGAAGAGCTGGCACAAAAAGACGAGCCCATTGAAACCACTCAGCAGCCTACAAAAAGGGTAAATGTCTAGCCAACAAAATCTTTACAAAAAACACAATCAGATGGGTGATACATAGATAAATCCCCGGCAGTAGATGAAATCTTTCCAGCCTTGTTACAACAAGATATAGAGTACCTACTACCACACATTCAATCAATCTTCACAGCCAGCTTTGCATTGAGCTATATTCCCAAAAACTGGAGGAAAATTAAGGTAGGGCGACGATCACAAGAGGAACCAAAGTCTTACCGCCCCATTAGCTTAACTTCCTTCATTCTTAAAACGATGGAAAAGATTATCGATTGGCACGTCAGGAGCAAGTTCCTTTCTAATGCCCCACTGCATGCAAACAATTCGCATACCAACCATCGAAATCTACCGCCCGTGCTCTTCAAAATCTCGTTCGCGATATAGAGAAGGCACTGGCTGAAAAAGAAGTGACGCTGTGTGCATTTCTAGACATAGAGGGTGCATTTGACCACACCTCACATGAATCCATTCAGCGCGCCACAACCCGCAGAGGAGTGGAACCAACACAAAATGGATAAAATCCATGCTAACCAGCCGTGAAGTCACCGAGACCATTGGAGAAACAGCCGTCGTCAAAGTAATAAAGGGATGCCCTCAAAGAGGGGTCATAACGCCCATGCTTTGGTCTCTGGTGGTTGACAATCTACTGGTAAAACTGACTGAAGATGGCTTTGAAATCCAAGGTTACGCAGACGACCTAGTTATAATAATAAGAGGCAAGCATGACAACTTTCTCTCAGAACGTATGCAAAGTGCACTCAAATTTGTCAGCACATGGTGTACGCAGGAAAGAATAAATACACAAAAAGAAGGAAGCTGAACCTTAAAGCACGCACTTTGAAAGGGACAACGGTAGGGCTTTCAAAAGAGGTTTAGTATCTTGGCATGGTTCCTGACCAGAAACTAACCTGGACCCCACACCTGAAAATAACTAACAAAAAGCAACGGCAGCGCTTTGGGCCTGTCGACGACCTTTTGGTAAAACTTGAGGGCTAAAGCCCTCTATCATCTGGTGGTCCTATAACACTGTTGTTAAGCCTATTATATCCTACGCCCGCTTGGTGTGGTGGGTAAAAACAAAGGAAATAACAACACAGCAAATGCTAACAAGAGTACAAAAGCTCGCCTGTTTGGGTATAACAGGGGCTATGAAAACGTGACCCATGGCAGCTCTGAAAACCCTATTTGACCCCCCTCCGCTGCACATTTTTTGGACGATATGCGCTACATATGAAAAACAAGTATTAAATATTACCCGCAATAAATTATTGTCATATTGCTGCTAATATTGTTAATGAAAATGCATGGGAATATAGAATGGGTTTATTTGCAACTAATTAGCAAATATTGGATTCAGCATGATTAAAATGAAATGAAATGTGTTTATTTAGGTCATGATTGAATTTTCAATTGGTCAGTCTAAATGAGTTTCTTTAATGGTCCGATGAGGAATTCATGAATAGTGAAATTAGCTGACAAAAGAATTACGAGCTAACCTGCCTTCAGAATATTAGGTAAGTAAGAGAGAACAGTAGTTATTACGTGGTCAATATTTCTTACATCACCCCTTAGTGACTCGAAAGCATATGTCAAGCGGTTGCGTGATTGATTGTTTTCCACTTTTGAACGGTAAAATCTACTGTATTTCAGCATCAAGCCAAACATACACCAAAGTCGCCAAGAGTTTTCAGGCACATAACAATTTAAGATGACTATAGCTATGCAGGTCTGGACTGTTATTCAGCATGTATAGTTTGCTTAACATCTATATATTCTATTATAAGCGCCTACCATCTAGGATTGTCAAATCTTATGATGATGGATATAGGTTTGTTCTTATAAAGCTATATTGTTTCCTCATCTACTCCACTGTGACACCCTCGAAAAATAATGGTTATATCTTTATTTAAAACGAAGAACATTGAAATGACTTTATATATAAACGAGAATTTTACGCCTAAAATGAGAAGTTTATCTTCCTTCTGAAAGCATGGGCTGTTTCACTTAACCTTTGGAAACAATGATATAGGAATATTATTAGTTTTGGCAATTTCATCAGACGTAATATTTACATATTTTTATTTTTATAAAAGCTTGTTAAAACACGACATATGTATGTGAATACACAAACACCAACAAAGCATGCATCTTTTAATATATTTTATCTTGCGTGGGAATTACAGGTGCTATGAGGGTGGCACCCATCAATGCTCTTCTGAGACTGGTTGGTTTGCCGCCCCTACGCCTATTCCTGAAATATCAGGTCTTATAGACTGAAAGGTCTCGATCACTAAGGGACAAACATAACTCGAGGGGAAACATCAGGGTCTGGAGGAGGCTGGCTCCGTAATGCGACCAATGGAACTTGAGTCTATAATGGATATGTTCTACAGTACAACCTCCGCCATACTATTGAATGCAATGAATCTATGGCGGACTATTCCAGAATTGAGGGAGGCTGGGCTACTATTGCGGGACCGAGTGCCTTTTAGGGTTAGTTTGGGTTAGTTGGTTATGCTGGCATGAAAATTAACAAACAGGATTTTTCCCTACCTATAAGTCAGGTTTTCATATGGGTATTATATGACCTTTGGTCGGTACAAACAAATTAGTTTTTAATTTATTCTGACCACAAAGGTGGGGGTAGCAATTAACTTTATAATTATCTATAATTAAATTAGTGGACTGTATTAAATAGGGTGGTGGGGGTTTTACACATAAGTTATGAATTGAAACTAGGCAGGTATATTAACGAAGTACTTTAATAATGCAGGTGTAAATTGAATTTGAATTTAATATCGTGAATAAGTACAATAATTTATATATAATTTCTTAGCTACTTCCATGAATTCAATCATTCATACATAAAACTAAATATGCAAAACAGGTTACTTTTCTAGATATTTAAGAAAATTTCTTAATGGTTATATTTAAGAATAAAACAGTGTCTTTACTGAATTTAATAAGATTTCTATTTTAACTATTAACTCTTCCTTTCTCACGAAATACCTTGATCTTCTCGTTTCTCTACTTCCCTCCAACAAGGCAGGGATTTGACTTCAAATCCTTAATTTGAATTGTACAGGCACGAATTTTTGAGACCTTAAAATCTGGTACCGCCATTTTACTGCTTCTCTTCAACTACAGGTAAGCCGAGACGCTACGTCGTTTCTGGCTTCAAGGCATTGCGAAAAACCGCCCAAAAGACGTCTTTGTCCAGGCTTGGACAAAGATAACAGAGGTACACTAGATATTTTCTAATATCTGTGCATACAAACGGAGAAAATGGCCTAAAAGGATGTGACCTTTTGGCGCGAAAACGGGAACGAGCACTTTCGCTGTTATTAGAGTGAGAGTTAAACTGCACTACACAGAGCGGTGACTGGACCGTTGTGTTACGTTGAGTGTTTGCAACGCACTGAAATATAATTTCTCTATCACTAGGCGGCAAGACCAAATAAAGTAGTGATTCGCGGGAATGATAAGCGTGGGCGAGCCCATCATCGCATTTGAGAGGGTAGAAAAATTCTCCTTCTCTCTTCGACATATTGTTGTCCACACAACAGTGACGGAGACGAGGATATATTAAATTGAAAACGATTAAAAACGTTTTCTCTGACGGAGTGACAATTAGCTATATTTCAGCGATTCTTTTATATAATGGGATCGACCATCCAGGTTTGGACTAAGGAGTAACAGAAATACGATTCTTTAAATGTACAAATTTCTGTTTACCTGGGGTGAAATAAATATCTTCATAGAATAATTATGGTTCATTCATACTACATTCATACAGGGTGTTATCACCAAACTATACGGTGAAAAATGGCAAGTTAATACAATTGTTGGGGTGTTTCCCCAACAACCTTTAGTCGATCCGCAATGAACTTTTGAAAGTACGCTAAATTACCAGCCAGGCCAATCGGTAGTATAACACCATATGGAAATAGCCGAAGTGAGGTAGAAAGAAATGAAGCATTCATATTATTTGCAAATGCCAATACCAGACCGATGTAATATTGAGCTTCGTTCTGATAAGGAAAACAAAAGCAGGGTAGCTTCAGTTACTTAAATCGTTACCGCAAAAGGAAATATAGAAAGAAAGAAGGAGAATATCAGAGCAAGAATAGAAAGAAAAAAGTTTATAGCAGCTAAAATCTTCACATGAAGGTTGGTCGGGATAAACAATTATTTCTTAAATCATTTATGACCACAAAGATGGGGGGTGGTTATTAACTTTATGAACAACCACTTTAATTAGTGGACTGTATCTAAATAAAGTGGTGGGAGTTTTATTCGTAGAGTGTGAATTGAGACATGTATTTTAGGTATTACGTACTTTAATAATGCAATAATGAATTTACAGTAAATATGATTAATATATTCAATGATTTCTAACTACTTTCAAACATTCATCCTTTCATACATAAAACTAAATACTGTACATGAGGTTAACTATTACTAAATGTCTAGCAAAACTTCTTGATAATTTAAATCTACCAAGAACTTCTCTCTTTACTGAATTTTATCAATCTTTTTTATATTTCAAAATTTCAACTGACTATCTTGTGATTTTACTTCTTCTACGATTCTCTCAACTTAACTTTGCCAGGGACATAAGACTTGAAGACTTTATTCGAATCTCGAGTATACTCGAATTTCCCTTGTACCTTCTCCGATCTTCAACAGAAGAGACGCTACGAGTTGTATTATCTCGAGAAAATGCGTTAAAACACCTAAAGAGTAAGTATTCAGGTTAATTCAGTGTTGAGATAAGGGAATACAGAGTACAGGAGATATTTTCTAAATATCTGTGCAAACAATTGAGAAAACTACTAAATATCTTGGCGTCAACCAGGGCTTCGACTGGGTAGACGTTCTTGGCGCCAAACTCAAGCAGAGCGATGGCTGGATCATTGCTTCACGGATGAGTACTTAGCTTGTAAGGCACTTATTACTTCTTTCTTCGACTTAAACTTAAATTTTGAGGAAACTAACTAAAGATATTGGCGTCCAATAGGGCAGCGACACAGGCTGATATTTTTGGCGCCAAACTTAAGCAGAGCAGTGATTAGACCGTTGCTTCACGGGTGCAGAGTGTTTGTCAGGCACTAGAGTCTAAGTTTCCTTCCGGCGCGGATAGGGAGAACAGAGCGGGAGATTGCGCAGATGCGGATGCGGGTGCATTTGAGAGGGTTGAAACATTTTCTTTCTTTATTTGACATATTCAAATCAAATCAAATCAAATCAGTTTATTTGTATAATAAAATTTGCATTTTTCCACACGTCAATTTTGGACTTGCTCATTGAGTGGCTCAAGTTAGTATCCATTCTAAATACAATCTATTACTTCTAAATACACATCAATATTAAAATAAAATAAAATATAGTAACTTACTACTAAAGTACCTTTGTATCAAGTTTAAAAGTTTAAAAGGAATGCACATAAGGCATTATTAAAATAACAGCTTTACAGTTTCAAATTTTACCTAAAACTTAAAAAGAAAAGAAATCCTACCTAACCTTCTACAGAAAACCTATTCTTTTTCATGCCGATCCCATATTTATAAATCATAAGATAAAAACTGATTAATACTGTAGAAAGCATTGGTAATAAGAATGTTTTTTAATTACATTTTTAAAGTTTGGGAATGATTGTGATTTTATTGCATTTGGAATCGTTGGTCTTACTATACTTGTCAT
>MU183015.1:109862-165854 GCA_016904865.1 Pissodes strobi | reverse complement strand
TTCTGTACAAGACCCTCTTATTATTAACAAGATACTTAAATAATAATACGTAAATTAAGTATCAATTTCAAGTAACGGAGTAATGGAACTAATAGAACGTATAGGATTTCAGTTTTGCAAGCACAGTTGCGCATTTAGCGCCAATAAAAATGAATTTATTTGAGACATGTAATGTCATGGAGTAATCCTAACTAAACTGGTCAACAAAAAGATCGGCAAAAGCAGGTTTTAGTCCTATTAGCAAATTAACGTAACATTTTGAATGCGTTTTGTGGAATTTAAAAGCCCATCTTTTCCACATAGGGTTGATATTGTCATTATATATAAGGTGATCAATAAATTCATACAAAAAAAATTATGAGTGTGCCATTTCGGCGATAATTATATTTACACGTTATACTATGGTACGTTACCAAGGTAATATCCATGTTTCTAGGCGTTTTTGACAGTTTTTGGATGTATGCCTTTTGGCCCTAGATACACTATTAAACAGAAAAATTCGGTAACACATCACATTTCCTGTTTTTAAAGTTTAAAATAGCAAAATTAAGCGAGAACGAGCTAAGAAATATAGTGCGGTAAGTTTAAAAATCTACTGAAAGGAATAATATCTACTCATAATTTTGATTTAACCCATAAACACCTAGCGTGCCCATATGACAACGCAAACATAGGATTCTTCTATTTACTCCAATTTGTCAACTTTAGGTTGTGGGACATAGATGGAGCGCTGTAATGACTATAAATAGACTGCTGGACATGTATTGGCACAATATTTTCGCCATTCGATTGTGTGTGTTTCTTATGGCAATCTGCTCCTGTCTGCGGTGATAAGTCTCAGTCGTTGGTAAATGTTTTTCTGGTCTAAATTGGGAGACAAGGGTACTGTTGTCTGCAAAACTGTAAACAAGATTATTCCTTTCGGTCAGCAGGTCATTAATATAGATGAGGAACAGAGTTGGTGAAAGTATTGCGCCCTGAGGTACGCCTGCGTTAATGGTGAATGTGTCAGAGATGTGGCCATCAACTGCAACGTGCAGAGATCGGTTCTTAAGGAAACTGGCAAGCCAGATGCAAAGACGGAGGGCAGTCCGAAGGACGGATTTTGTTGAGCAGTTTGTCATGCCAAACTCTGTCGAATGCCTTACTCCGTAGTTCTCAATTGCCCTACTCCATATATAAGTGACATAGGCCAATATATCTCCTGTCAATCTCACTTTGCGAAAGCCGCATTGATTATCGCTGAATATTATGTTGTTCTCGAGGTACTTGAGTAGTTGCTGATTAACTACACGTTCCATGACCTTGGAGATTATTGGAAGCATGGCAATTGGGCGATAGTTTAAGGGCGTGGTTTTCTTGCCTTTTTTGGAACAGGTTGCACTCTAGCGACTTTCCAGCTGATTGTTTAAACAAGATTGTAAGAAATCAGATAGACTACGTAGTGGTAAACAAAAGATTCAGAAATGCCATTAAGTTCACCCTCATCTACCCAGGGGCTGACATATCATCAGATCACAATCATGTCGTTTCGTCCTGAAATAAAACTAAAACCAATAAAAATGCCCATAATAAAGAAAAATAGATCCCTGAAGACTAAGAGAAGAACATGTTTACAATGAAGCCAAAGAGACAGTAGAAAGTCTAGAGAAGGCTAGACAAGATATATCTGCAACAGCGAACATAGTTACTAAATGGGAGAATTTTCAAAGTGCCCTTGTTTCAGCTGGGAAGGAGTGCTTTAAACCACTCAAGGAAAAAAGGAAGCAGTGGATGACAGAGGAAATACTCGAAGTCATGGAGAGAAGAAGAGAAAACAAATAAAAAAACCCAATATATATAAAGATCTTCAGAGGCAAATTAGGAAAAAGATCCTCCAGGCCAAGGAGAACTGGCTGTCAGAAAAGTGCGCAGAAATAAAATAATTGGACAAAAGGTACGATAGTTTTAATGTCCATAAAAAGATCAAAGAAATGACATACCACTTCAGCTGGTATCCTCAAAGATGATAATGGCAACATAGTGGGAGATATAAAGGAAAAAATGCAGCTGTGGTCGGACTATATCAGGGAGTTATTTAATGATGACAGGGGCGAAATAAATATTGAAAATATCACGGTGCAAACTGGACCACCAATTTTACGAGTGGAAGTTCTGACGGCAATCTAGAACACAAAGGGGGCAAAAGCGACGGGACCTGATCAGCTGAACTGACTAAACTTATTGATGAAGACCTTATTGACATTGTAGTGGACCTCTGTAATTTGATATATTCAACAGGTACAATCCCTCAACAATGGCTACAGTCAACCTTCGTGCCAATCCCTAAAAAGCCTGGTGCAACAACCTGCTCTGAACATAGAACAACAGTCCTTATGAGCCACACATTACAATCGTTCCTGAAAATAATACACAACAAGATTTACAGAACTCTTGAGGCGGAGATGAGTAATACACAGTTCGGCTTCAGGAATGGCATGGGAACAAGGGAGGCTCAGAGATGTCTTGATATGAATTAAGATTTGTATTTGTGCTATATAGACTTTGAAAAGGCATTTGATAAGGTTCGGCATTCAAAATTAATGGACATTCTTACAAATAAGAACGTCGATAGTCGCGATACACGAATAATATCACATCTGTATTGGAATCAAACCGCCAAAGTTAGAATCGACAATCAGTTTTCCTCCGAAATCGACATATTGAGGGGGTCAGCCAGGGTTGTATTCTGTCTCAATTACTTTTCAATGTCTATAGCGAAACCATATTTCGAGAGACTTTGGATGGCTGCACAGAGGGAGTGAGTATCAATGGGGAAATCCTTAACAATCTGCGATTTGCTGATGATACTGTCGTGATTACAGATGATGTTAATGACCTGCAAAACGTGATGGAACGTTTAAATACTTGTTGTAACGAGTTCGGGCTTAAAACTAATTTTAACAAAACCAAGCTTATAGCCGTGTCCAAATCGCCACACGCAAACGCTCAAATCATTATAGACGGCTCTAACATCGAAAAAGTTGATACATATAAATATTTGGGAACGTGGATAATGGCAGGCATAGACCAGACCAAAGAAATAAAGTCCCTGAAATAGCGCGAAGTTCGTTTGTTAAACTTAAGAAGTTTCTTTGCTGTGGGGATCTGAGTTTGGCGTTAAGATTGAGAATGTTGCGCTGCTATGTGTTTTCCACACTTTTATATGGCATGCAGGCATGGACCTTAAAGAAAGTGACTATGGATAAACTGGCAGCTTTTGAGATCTGGTGCTATAGAAGGATTTTACGAATATCCTGGACAGATAGAATTACTAATGCTGAAGTTATTAAAAGAATAGGAAAAGAACCAGACATTCTCTTAACCGTAAAAAGAAGAAAGCTTGAGTACTTCGGTAACATTATAAGAGGTCGGCGATATGCTTTACTACAACTAATAATACAAAGTAAAATCACGGGCAAAAGATCTGTTGGACGACGAAAAATTTCTTGGCTTAGGAACCTGAGGGACTGGTACGGATGCAGCAGTATGGAACTATTTAGAGCGGTGGTCAGTAAAATCCGCATTGCCATGATGGTTCGTTCCCAACCTTCGTTAGAAGATGGAACTTAAAGAAGAAGAAGAATCTCTTCGCAACAGACTGACGGGTCGTTAGTGCCTCAGCAGACGTCGAGCCAAAGAAAATCTAGGTAGAAATCCCTTAGATCGTCCCAGTGTGCAGAGTTGTAATGCCAGATTTTGCAAGGCAATGGTAGATCCTTCTGTAGAAGTGGCAATTCACAAACCGTTGTAATAAGTTTGTGGTCGGAAGTACCTAATGGCGGACCAACTGTAATTGTGTACTGGTCAGGATTGGTGGTTAGAAAAAGATCCAGGAGGGCGAGATTCGAGTTGGTTCGTCTACAAGTTGAGTAAGCCCGCAGCTGGTGGCAAATATTTCAGCTTCTCTACCTTCGTTGTCAGTCTTGTTGTGATGTTTGAGCCAGTTGGTTTTGTGGGAATTGAAGTTTCCCAGAACAATTATTTTTGAATTCGGGTGGTCGACTTGTATTGAGTCAAAGCGGTAGCTAGTGTTGTAAAAATGCTTT
This sequence comes from Pissodes strobi, assembly GCA_016904865.1. Classification (NCBI taxonomy): domain Eukaryota; kingdom Metazoa; phylum Arthropoda; class Insecta; order Coleoptera; family Curculionidae; genus Pissodes; species Pissodes strobi. Next base: position 161,766 of record MU183015.1, on the reverse strand, counting down.
GGTAGGCTCTATCGCTCGGAGAACGATAGAGACAACATATAAACTTGGTTACTCCCTACACGGTGAACTTGAGCCACTTGACGTCAAGGTTGTTCGGTTTGAGTGTTTCCTCACGGTGACATGAAATGTCGCTTCGGACAAAAAGGCATATTCCGAACTTATATTTAAATCGGGTCTGTAAGTCGTAATCAGGACAGGGGTAAATTACTGTTGTTGTTGTAGAACATACTTGTGTTTTTGTGTGCTCTATTTGCTTGTAGACGTTGGTGTATCGAATGTATATTTGTATTTAGGCCGCTTATCTTGCAGAAATCTATTATAAAATGGTTCGGTATCTTTGCTGTCTCTGAAATATGGAATGAAGGGCTCCCAGGGCCACCCAGCGGAGTTTACTTCCGGAATATTTTGATCCTGGAAGCACCATCATGTCCATATATTCAACTCAACTCAAATCATGCTTTATTGTCAAAAGTACATAAGAGTCTCATTGACAAAGCTGAAATAAAAACCTAACAGCTAAATAAATCATTATAAATGTAAAAAAAGCAAAACATATTATTCAATAGACAAAACTAGGAGAGGTTATACTATATATATACCTACATATTTATACACATATTATTATGCCATCAAAACAGTTAAAATATATTAATTTAGAAATCACATAAAAATAAAATCAATAATTGTATATAAGCATTAGACATCCATACAAGAAAGAAACTAAGACAAAGTGGCTTGCAACCAACAAGCTATTCACCTTGCGCTAAATAACCCTATATTCTTTAATTTTTCTTATTGCAAATGGAAGATAATTAAATAGTTTCTTTCTCTTGTAAATAAGAGACCTTTTAGTTAATGCAGACGTTAGAATCGGGAGATTAATGGTAAAAAAATTTCTGGTATTGACCAATGAAGGGGTGTGAATGTTGGAAGAGTATTTCCTGTGCATCAAGCATACAGACTCTAACACAAAGACAGAAGGAAGAGATGATTTTCTGTTCAAGAAATAAGGTCCAGCATGAGTCTTGAGGCTTGGCACCACAGATATATCTAAATGCACGTTTTTGAAGTACAAACGTAAAGTTGAATAATGTGCCTGAACAACTTCCCCAGAAGCAAATCCCGTACCTTAAGTGGGATTAAATTAGTGCAAAATATGCATTTCTAGCTACTGACATATCTAATTCATACTTAATAGCCCTTATGACATAGCACCCGGATGATAATTTGCTACAAAGATTCTCCACATGCATGTCAAATTTAAGTTTATTATCAATAACCAAACCCAAAAACCTATTGTTACATAAGTTAGTAATCTTATCATTATAGTCTTTGATACATTAAATGACAATTGATTACAGTCACACCATTTCTTAATTCTAATTGGGTCATTGTTCATAATAATTTCAAGTATCGTGGGATTCTTATGGCGCCAAACAATTGTGGTGTCATCAGCAAAAGATGAACATCTGCCGCTTCTAATACTAAGTGGAAGATCGTTCACATACAATATCCTACTGTGGAACCCGAAACCACCAGCGCGGAAGTGGAATGTGCTTCGGAAAAACCACTTAGCGCTTCCCAGTTCTGGTGGGGTGGTCTTTCACCGATGCGAGTAGGCGTGGACATCTACCACCTAGGGCAACTTCCACTGGAAGCATCGGCCTCAGACTCATTCTTTTGGTAGTCTCTAGTCTAACAGGGGTAAGAATGGGGTGTGTTGGGTCACTCCCCAGTGATCAGCTCTAGATTTTGTACTTTGGTGTTCTCCAGCCTGGAGGAGAACGATGAGATTTGATGGGCCACATCCCGTGGCAACTCAGAATGGCGGGGGCGTCACTCTCCGTGATCAAATTGCTCTCATCAGTTTGACGTTCCTCACCTCATTCGACGATGGCGTTCATATCCTTATTGATGGAAGCAATCTGATATTCTCGCGCATGTATAATTTTCAATTGCTAAGTGACAATTTAGAGAATATATCAAAGCATTAGGAAATGTAGAGGTGCATGTAAACATCTAAATAGCTCTTATTACCTAATCATTACTGTAGTACTATATATGTAATTAAAAAACTGCAAAGATGCAAAAACTAAAAAGTAAAACGAACAAATTTAATCGAAGCAATAACGAATGCATAAAAGCATATAATTCTCCAAGTTTCACCTAATATAATTCAAGCACGTACTAGCTAACTTAGCCAATTTTATTTTCAACGTACAATATGGTTACATCAAAACCATCTGGTCCGACCTAACTGACTTATTTCAGAAACTCAAATCTATAACATAATAGAGAAATTCAACTTCATGTTCTTTGCACAAGTTTTTACTTGGCTACATGTACTAGTAATTTTTCAATTCCTAACGCGAATCTGGTGAAGTAATTCCATGTCTTTTTTCCGCCCTAATGCTCCACTCAAAAGTAGAGTAGCTCAGAGCTAAGCGACACTCGTTTGAGAGGAAAAACGTTGCCCTGCTTCTGATAAATGACAGCCGACTCTCAACACTAAATTTCTTGTTGAATAAAGACCCCGTTTTAAGGCATATTATTTCGCCTCTAATGGATTTATTTGGTTGGATCGTATTTTGAGTACGTTTTTATCGAAGACGTTGATGATTTATGATGTCTATACGTTACGACGGATTATTAGGTTTATTTGATTTAAACATAACGTGACATATGGCTTAAGGATAATTTTAACAATATCGTGGGAAAAAAACGACATATCTCGATCATAAAATAATGGGAAGATATTTTTGATTAAAAATAATTCGAAGACTGGTCGTAATTAGTAAAAATAGTTCGTTTGGAAAAATGTTAGCTAGAATGCCTCTAAAATTCATAAAATGGCCATAATAGAACCAGCCTATTACCTGAGTCAACATCAGTGGTTGCACGAATAAGAATGAAAATTTTATTTACGATTGAAATTTCAAGAAGCTTGTTAGACAGCTTCCATATTCTTATCTTAGCTTACTTGTGTTATAATAAGTATCTAAAAATAATCCATAGTTTTATATTATTTTTAAGACAGGTCAGGAATTCAAACCAACAACTAGTATTGGATTTCGTAATAAAAAACAAAGCGGTAATTTTTTTTATGTCAAGCAAATATGTGGGATAAGAGATTCTTATCTTCTGGATGCACATATAGACATTTATAATAAAAGTGAGTTAGTTACACATGAGTGTAAAAATTATGTTGACTCATGTGTATTGGACAATATTTTATCTAAGCACACATAAAATGTAAAAAAAAGGTTTGTGCCTCGGTTGGTGCTTAAGATCACATGACAAAAGTGAAAACTTGAAAAGGCTAAAATTTTCTCCAGATTATTTTGTTTTCCAGTAGTGAAATATTATGTGGTGACGTGTCGCGTTGGCGACAAGTTTAAATTCAACTAGCTCAACCTGTATGAAAGGCATCATCATTTCCAAAGTGCCTTCTGGTAGATTCTCCTCAAGTAGTAGATTTTTCAACAAAAAACTTGTTTCGAGAAAAAAAATGGAGACCTTCACTTTTTTGACCTACAAATCGATGTTTTTAAATTTTCTCTAAAACCGAGAAGTATTTAGCGAATTGTTCTCATCTAAATTCACTATTAAACTGTCTTTTCGGTTTTTCGACCCTCGCGACTTTTTCGACGCTAAAACGATCCAAATTGAACCCTTTTCAAAAATAAACGTCGGCAAAAAATACTAACAATTCCATTAGAGTTCGCTAGAAGATAAAAGAGAATGCGTATAGATACATTTCATCAAAATTAATTAGTTTTTTTGATAGTTTGAAAAGTTGTACATATTACAAAATCCAGTAGCACGATTTTACCATTTTACTGGTCGATTTGTATACTCTCTCTACCTTACTTCTCGCCACCTTACTTCTAATGAATCTGTTTGGAGCGTCACTTGACAAACATGATATTTATTCTTTTTTCGACAATTGGCAGCCATTCTCGTCTAGACACTCAATGCGAGCAGATAAATTTTAAATATATAAAACTATCGTTGTAATTTTTGACCATCAGGTCTAAATACCACCTGATTGTGTGATTGCATTAATTGGCAAATTGGCTAGAGTATGTCCTTTTTCTAAAATTATCGGTCATATCGCCTATAAACGATGTGTATTGAACAGTGTGGTGACCCCTTTTTTTTAAAGGTATGCTGCACACCAGTGTTTCTATTTTAGATGGTTAAAATTGTTTACCGTTTAACTGTGGGACCCTGCTTTTGGCGTTGAGACCCCTCAGTGGCTTTCTATGCCGACCTAGCTAGTTCCTGGTGTCATTTATCCGTACAGAAACCTTTTGTCGAGGTAATATGACCACTTGGTGGAGACGTAGCTTCACAGGAAACGCCAATGTCTGCAAATCTACTATATACAACTAGGGTCTATAATTTTTTTATCGTGTATATTATCCTCCTATATATTATCCTCCTCCTTATGTATTTCATTTTGATTAATAAGTATACTGTTAAACGACTGTGGGTCGTTTGCTTTCTTTATCGTATATATTATCGTTTTATTTCATTTTGATTAATGCATTAACCGTTAAACGACTGTAGGTCGTTTGCTTTCTTTATCATATATATTATCTTTGTATTTCATTTTGATTACGGAATTTACTGTTAAACGACTGTAGGTCGTCCCTTATCGTATATCATGCCTTACTGTTTTAGTTTATTGAGTTATTGCAGTTATCGTTGGATGACTTTAAGTCAGTTATTATCTTTGTCGATTATTTAATATGGACTTCCGATCTAATATTTCCTTAATTAGTAAATATCTTAAACGCTTCCAAAGCTATCTGATTTACTTTTGCATTACACTTATCTACATTAACAGTAAGTTTTTACTGTATTTGGCTCAAACCTCATTATTTTTGATACTTTATGAGTAACTGCGATTAGTCAGGATCTCTGGAGTGCGAGGTTTAGTTAAAACTATATCCAGACAGGAATTAGACCATCTTAACGATTTAGGACCTACATTAAAGCTTAGAAACTTAGTTTAATTTGATTTAATAGTCTGAAAATCTAGACGAGTGCAACTCTTCTCATTAGTTTATAAGCAATACCAAAACCCAACTTTAATTAAGTTGGCTTTAAGGCGTTGATGTAAGTTTTTCATATTTAAATGAATAATTTAATTGGAATCTTAATGTTTATTTTAATAAACTATAATCTAGAATCTAGATAGTAACTAATTTGTATATCTTCAGATTTTTTCAAAGTTTTTATATAGGGTATCTTTCTAAATTTTACTACGCTAATTTCAATGATCAATAATCATTAAATTCCTAGAAAAAAATTAGTGGCGCCTTCACCTAACTGACAACACATAGACCCACACCTTCAAATACAATTAAGACCGATGAGTAAACCTGTCATATGGACCGCCTGATAAGCAATTAACAAAGTGCGTTACCTAATTAGCACCCAACGCTTGAGGCTGGTTACAAGTTATCATGTATCAAAGCAAAATTTTCGCACATTAGACATAATAACTCGGACGACTCTCCTCTGAGCCGTTTTCGCGAAATACGCAATATTACAACTAACCCGAATGAGCGTTACATGGTCGATCTCGACGTGTGAGTCTCATTCACTACTCAGGGAAAAGTTAATGTGGTGAGCCAGTATAGCAGTGCATCCCTGTCTCGTTCGACTGATGTCCACTGAATGAGCGTGACACAGCCTAGCATCTCATTCACTACCCAGAAAAAAGAATGCCAAACGCAGCAAAAAAATTATAAATATATAAATGTATAGACATATTAAATGCCAGGCGCCAATTTATTATAAGTTATTAGCCGTACATAAACCTTTTGTCAAGGTAATACGATGGTGGAGACGTAGCTTCGCAGGAAACTCCAGTGTCTGTAAAGCTACTAGATACAACTAGGGTCTATACCTTTTTTATCGTGTATACTATTTTCCTATATATTATCTTCCTCCTTATGTATTTAATTTTGATTAATGAATTTACTGTTAAACGACTGTAGGTCGTGTGCTTTCTTTATCGTATATATTATCGTTTTATTTCATTTTGATTAATATATTAACTGTTAAATGTAGGTCATTTGCTTTCTTTGTCGTATATTTTTTTATTACTGAACTTACTGTTAAACGACTGTAGATCGTTTGCTTTCTTTATAATATATATTACGGAATTTACTGTTAAACGACTCTAGGTCGTCTCTTATCGTATATCATGCCTTACTGTTTAAGTTTATTGAGTTATTAAAATTATCGTTGGATAGCTTTAAGTCAGTTATTATCTTGGTCGATTATTTAATATTGACTTCCGATCTAGTATTACCTTAATTAGTAAATATCTTAAACACTTTCGAAAATGTCCGATTTACTTTTGTATTATACTTATCTACCTTAACAGTAACTTTTTACTATAATTGGCTGTAAGCCTCATGGCAGTAATTTGTTTCGCATAGCTGCTATTTGCAACTTTATTTTTTCGCCTTCACACTGACATCGAACTTTATAGAGTAATTCATTGATTTAATTGCATCTCTATTAACTGCTTATTGATATATTGATATTATCGCTACCATGGGATTAATTTAGATTAGTTTGCTTAATAAATATTGCTTATTTCTGGTACTTTATGACTAATTGCGATTAGTCAGGGTCTCTTGAATTCGAGGTTTAGTTAAAACTATTTCCAAACAGGAATTAGGTAATCTGAAGGATATAGGACCTAGATTAAAAGTTAGAAACTTAATTTAATTCGATTTAATAGTCTGAAAATCTAGACGAGTGCAAATCTTTGCATTAGTTTATAAGCAATACCAAAACCCAACTTTAATTAAGTTGGCTTTAAGGCGTTCATGTAAGTTTTTCATATTTAAATGAATAATTTAATTGGTTGATGTTTATCTTAATAAGCTATAATCTAGATAGTAACTAATTTGTATATCTTCAGTTTTTTCAACGTTTTTATATAGGGTATTTTTCTAAATTTGTCTACTCTAATTTCAAGGATTAATAATCATTGATAACTTCCAAGTAAAAAAACATTAGTGGCGCCTTCATCTAACTGACAACACATAGACCCACACCTTTAAATAAAATTAAGACTGGTGAGTAAACCTGGCATAAGGACCGCCCGTAAAGCAATTAACAAAGTGTGTTACATCATTAGCATGCATTATTAGCGTGCCTGAATATGGCACTCTGCAATGCCAAGAATCCTATCCCGCCTTTAGGCGAGGCGGGAGACTTTGGGAACACAGACGTGGATAAGGCGGAATTATTTGCTGACACTATGCACAAACAAGATAGTTTAAATGAACAAGGAGGATAAAGGACTACACGCAAACGTCCAACAAAGAGATGTAATGTACCAACTTCACCAGGTGCGGTTGCAACCATTTATTTATTTATTTGTTTATTTATTTATTGAGCAGTATTACATAAATTTACAACATTCTTTTTACAAAGTTACAATAATATATTATTACTCGTCATAAAGAAGCTAAAGGTCAGAAAAACCTCAGGTGCTCACAAAATCAGCAACCTGATAGTCAAGAAGCTCATCAAAAGCGGGTAACATCATCACTGCAATCATGAGACTTCACCACTTTTCTGACAGGTGGAAGGAGGCTGAGGTGATCGTAATACCAAAGACAATACTAAGTAGTATTGTCTTTGGTAATACCTAAACCAGGTAAGGATAAGACCTATCCAGAAAATTACAGACCCATCACTCTCCTCTCGGCTGTGAGGGAGGTGGCTGAGATAGTGATCCTGAGAAGACTCAATGATGAGTCCAACAAACTCGACACAATACCCCGTTTCCAATACGGATCCAGGAAAGAACACTCATCGTAGTTACTACTGCTAAAAGTAGTACAGTTTTTAGCAAAAGGCTTTAACAAAGAGAGATCGACAGGATTGGCCTATGTCACTCATATATGGAGTAGGGCAATTGAGAACTGAGAAGAGTCTCGAGCGATTGCGTTTAATATTTCGAAGGCATTCGTCAGAGTCCTTCGGACTTCCAGCCTCTTTCTGCAATTGGCTTGCCAGTTCCCTTAGGAACCGATCTCTGCACGTCGCAGGCTGACTTAAAAGTCACCCGAATAAAAATCGCCAACCCAACGTGGAACAAATTTCCAAAACCCCCCACTACGAAAATTATGACTGACATGACAATTGCGCACAACAACCAAAAATCGATAACCAATCAAAATTCAGTACGCAAAAAACAATAAATCCCAATATTTGCGCACGACGTTGAAGATTTCAGACAATGACACGGATTCGGATTATGATTATTCGGATATGTCTCAAATTACACCTTAACCTTGGATCCCGTAAGCGCGAAATTCAATCCGCCTAAAATTGAAGTTTGTCTAGCGACGCAAACTTTATTTTTTATTGAATCGGACTAAAGTAACGTCGAACGATGCAGCACGAGACTGGACGAAACTACGAGGGTGTTTCGCTAACAAATATAATTGCGCTCAAAACGCTAAATGGCGGCAGGGAGTTCTAATGCTATTTTCGCTTGGAAATACAATCGCAAAATATCGGCCCGTGATACACTACCCAGAAAAAAAGAGTGCCTAACGCGGCAAAAAATGTATTGATTTATAAATATATAGACATATTTAAACATAGGCACCAATTTGTTATAAGTTATTATATATAAAGGAATGAATAAATAAAAATAAAATAAATAGTATGCTTATAACCTTGGCTCTGCCAACCAAATTTAATGATAATTAAATAGGAACCAGATATGTAATGAATAAAAGCTGTTTAAATTAGTCTAAAAAAATTAGCTGTTAGATGAAGATAAAGGTAAATTTAGTTAAAATTGCAAAGGCAAATATTAAGTTTATGCTCTTACCCCGCCAAGGCCAGAGACTGTTGTGCGAAGGCCGCACTCATTAATGGTAAAAAGCATATGCCTGTAGGCTTAAAAATAGTTAATTAAGATCAGACTTTAACCAACAACAGGTAGCGATACTTCTACAAAATGCTCTCCTAACGAGAACCTAAGTATGCCCAGCAATTGGTTCTACTAAATAGATTGCACGAAAAACAGAAATTCAATATCCATAACGCCTCTGTAGGCCCTTTTTCTTCGAGACACAAATAACGATAAGTCTATTTGCCTGACAGGCAAAACCTATACCATAAACACTGGTATATGCCTGATTCAAATCAAGCAAACTTGCATATTGAAATTAATGGCATATTATAATAAGTTTTTCTATTACTGTGCTTGTATAAAAATAATCGTAATATTTTTATTTATTTTAAAATGACACCAATTCTCAAATAATATATATATAAAAAAATGGGTTGCAAACGAAACTAATGGGCACATCTATTATTTGCATATAAAATTGGAACACACCAGCACGACTGAAATTCAATTATACAACGGGTACGGTAATCATGTCGAGTCATTATATTTCTTCCGGTTAGATTCGAATAGTAAGTTGAAACTAGGTGTAAGGTAAAAAGTTATTAATTCTAGTAGGAATAAATATAAGTGAACTCTGAACAAAAATGATGTTACGGATTTTTAGCATTGACGATCACAGCATTTTTTTCCCTTTCAAAATATAATTTTTGGGTTACTCTTTTTTTAACGTTTCAAATCGGTTATATCAATGAAGAGATCAGCTCATCTATTTTGATTAAAGTGCAATAATTTTGTGTGTAAAAGAAAAATTTTTCATTTTAAATATTTAAGGAACATTATATACCTACGTGTTTGATGGTTATGTTTTCCTCTCGTAATAATTGTATGAAGGAATTAATAATAACATACGTAACACAAATAAAATAATTTCACAAAACGGCCTTGATATTAAAAAGAAATGTAAAATAAAAAAATATATAAAATATCCGAACTTTGAGGATATTCCATTTGCAGACACTGGATCAACCGAAAAGTCAATTTAATGTTACAATATCTCTAAAAATTAGGAGGATTAAAAATAAAAGTGATTCATCAATATTGCAGTTCTTTTTGAAGAATTTCGCATCTTGATTATAAAACTTCTGAGCAAAGTAATGACAAAACAATTGCTAATAAATGAAGTTATTAATCTAAGAAATTCATTGCATTTTAAATTTTGTTTCAAATAAATATACCATCAATTCACGTTTTGTAATAATTTTTAAGAATGTTTGTTTATTTCTCGGTTTATTCCTTAATACTTGATGGAACAATAATAACAACTTTAAAAAGAATCCTTTGTGGAAAAATCAAAATATTATAATTAGAATGCTATTAGGTGAACTACTAAAACGCATAAACTGCTAACTAAATATGACCTTTTCCTAAGTTTAAACTTGAACTTGCAAAATATGATGTAAACATTCACGAAAAAATTTAAATAACGCTAACGAACAGCGCAGGCACTTATTAATCTTAAAGATGCAATGGTTAGTAGATTTTATAATATAAATGGTCAAGTAAATCAGACTTTGTCTCCCACCTTCACGTTCTCCCTGATTTTACCACAGTGCACATGTATGTACTGAGATTCGCAGTGCACATTCACGTTGTCTCATAGTTACCAACTTAAGGTAGTAAAGTCGATTCTACGATAAATTTGTCAAAGTTCTAAGCAAAACAATTTCCAAAGCAGACTCTGTCAATTAGTTAAGGTGCCGCGGTGCAGTGTAAGCTCTGAGTGGAATTAAATCTGCTGATAGGACACTAAAATATTTACCTAAATTAAATAGCAACAGCTAACCATAAATAAAACACAACTCTTAAAGTTTTTAATAAACAGTGACCAAAACTTTTTAAAACAATTACGACTTTACCTCAACCGAAAATACATGCGCATTACCATAATCGAATAAAGTGTAAATTCATTAAGTCTGTGACTAATAGGCATCGTTATTGTTTTACCGAAGTGTCTTATTTGCCTGACGTAGCTTGATCCTAATCTGGGCTGCATAACCTGACGTGACGTACGTCGGAACAAGACATGAAAATTAAATAAGATATGTAGGTAGAGGCTTCTGAAATAATTTTGTTACTCACTAAAATTTGCAAATCAACTAAATTATGTTGCTTAAAAATGATGCCAGATTTTAGTTTGGGTTACTCAAGTAATGTTTACAATGAAAAATACATTTCCATTATGTATTACTATAATAAAAATTTTATTTCCATCATAATATTATAATTTTAATTTATGCGCCTCATTTCAATTCAATTAAAATGCAAAACGGCTTTTTATACATTAGATATGCTTAGATCTAGTAGTGCAGATGAGAAATCGCCATATCATTCAATTAAAAAAATTTAAATATGAGGTATGCCCCTTTTTATATAAATAAACCGCTGGTCAATTGAAACGTATACGAAAACCTTTTTGCCTTGAATATTAGGGCATAATTCCTGGCCTATCGACTAGGCTAATGGGTATTAAATACACCCATTGTGCGCAAATTGTAAGTACAAGGTAGTAAACAATTATCTGTAATTTTTATAATGCTTCATTTGCCCCTAAAATTTACACAAACATTTGTTTTCCTTTTTTGTTTGTTACATTTAAATCATTGTTGGTCAAATTTAAAAATTATATTCGGGGAGCTTTTGATACCTTCAGTTCGGTATGAATTATTGTAAACTACTAGAAACATTTACACTACTAACTAATTATCACTCTGTCCTAAGTTTCATAGCGGACCATCAGTCCGGTAGGCTTTTCCGCTCACCTACTGCAGTCCACAGGGACATGGAAGCTGCTCTAACCATATCCTAATCTTCAAACCCAACTCAAGAAGTGCAGTTCAGTAGAAAGTATTTCTTAAGGGATACCTGCCTAAAAAGTACTAAAGATAGATCTGTCAAAATTCTACGTCAAGTGGCTTTTAAAGTTATAATTATTATAGTGTCCTAAAGTGCTGAGTGGAGTTAAGATAAACCAAGAACCTTAGATAATTATCTCATGAAATAACCAAGCCTAAACAGAAATTAAAACATAACACCGCTCTTATTTTAGCAATCGGGTGTAGTGTAAACTCATTAAGCTTCTGACCAATAGACGTTGTTACTGTTTTACCAAAGTGCCTTCTTTATTGTCCTTTCTCACCTGACGTAAATCGATACATAATCTGAGCTATATAGCCTGCACGCTATCCAAGGCGAGGCGTCACGTATAACTAAACGTAACAACATGACCTTTAAAAATTAAAAATAACATCTTACTGATTAGGCTGTAACTCTAAAAAGGGATGCTTAAAAAATTTGATTAATATCCTCTTCGCAGATATAACTCTGCACTTTTCAGTAAAATATCCAAATCTATAATATACTGGGTGGCTAAAAAAATACAAAAAATTAGTAATGCAGAACTAATTTTTGTAGATCACCATGCTTTACTAAAAATTTGTAATTGTGTATTTGAATTTTAAAACAAAATATTTTCGGGTTCATTACAAGGGATTAGCAGTTTATTCTTGTGACAGTTATATTTTAGAAAGCTGTAGGATAAGAACGACTTGTTTCTCTTCTTTCGACTTAACATTTTAATCTGCTTTTCGAATCACTACCTGTCGTTGTTCGTAAGAGTGCAAATTAGAGGTTACAAATATGGCTTAGTATACTTTATTGGCATAAAAGTTAAATATTTGCTTGTATCATTAAAAACTCGTACACATTTTTATAGCTTGCTCTGCTTAGATCATCCCTGAAGCTCCCTGTAATAAGTTAATAATTGTATGAGTTTTGAACTAAAATGCCGTTATGACAAAGGAATAATAAAATTCTTTTTCGGCGGTCTCATCACATTTTACGTAAAAGAGCTTTAGGGTCGGTCCTCATTCATCAAAAGCGGGCTGTGTTATTTTTGCCCTGATGAGCGGCATTAAACTTTATGTTGTTGTAGATTCGAAAATGGTTTTAGACGCCTAAAGCGCCCCAAATTTAATGGAAATGAAAGACACGGCCGACTTCTGTGACCGTCGCCATAGCTTAAGTTTTATGTGACAGTCGAGGGTTATTAAGTTTCAAAGGATCTATTATTCGTATGTAAATATTCAAGAGGGCTAGAACTATGTGGTTTTAAAGTATAAATATAGTGTTGAGTAGCGTAAATGATCATGGACATATAAGAAAATGTTTTATTTCTATTTAAATTAACCTGTTTACGACGGTGTCGACACTTCGACAACATATTTTTCAAGTAAATATCAAGAACGATTGGCAATACTTGAACTTATTTTCGGTTCTAGCACTAAAGAGAACTGTCAATAGTACTTCTTGTTCAAAACTCTCTGAACGATACAACCTGGTATTTTCCCTTACAATATTGATAGATTCCTATTGACTCAATTGTCTGCCATATTGTCTATATTTATCAGAATAAAATATCATACTGCCAACCTGCCTCATGAGGTTTGCAGTTATCAAATTAGGCTATTTTTTAAGAAGCCTCTCATCTGAACTTCAATGCCCTTGAAATTAGAAGTCCTTTAAATCGTTTGCCTTCTTTTTTATTATTATTTTTTTTATGTTTGTGGCACAAACACTAAAGGGAGATCCTAGGGCGCTCGACGAGCGGTGTGTGTGCGGTACACACACAAAATGAAAATTCTATGCCACTCAACGAGCGGTGCGTGTGCGGAGAAGATGGTGCACGTTGGACTTGAAGCACTGCAGGTTGTAGTTTTCGGGAAAGACGTTACTCGGAAGTCCATTCCAGAGCGAGGCAGTCCTCTAGACAAAGGAGTCCCGCAACAGGGACGTTCTAGATGTTCGCACCTGAATAGTATGTTCATAGTATGTTCATGTTCTGATGGGTGTTTTTGTTTGGCACAACTCTGGGCGGAGTCATAACTGCCAGCTCGCTCGAACACCTTCCGTAGTAGTATCGATAGTAAAGAGATAGGTCCGCCACTTTTCTTCGATGTTCAAGCCTATTAAGGTCTTTAATCAACTCTGCGTCATTCACAAGAAGAGCCGCTCTTCTCTCTATCCATTATCTTAAGCAAGTGTTTGGGTGCCGACCTCCACATATGGGAACAGTATTCCAGAGATGGTCTTATCTGGGCCTTATAGAGCAGCAAGAGCTGAAGAGGTGTATACATATTTTTGGTCTATAGAGCGCTCCTAGCTCTTGTGCTGCTGCCTTGGCGATTTTGGTGACGTGATTGCGCCAAGACATGTTGTTTTCTACGTTGATGCCTAGCAAGCATATGTATGAGGCCAGAGTCAGTGTTTGTCCTGTCATGGATAAGTCAAGTCCTGCGGTGTTTGTTTTTTTTTGAGAAGACAGCTGCTTGAGTCCTTCTTGCGTTAAACTGGACATTATTTTCCTCACCTCATCCCACGATGGCGTTCATATTCTCATTGATGGCAGCAATCTGATTTTCTCGCTCGCGTTGGGAACAAGCAGCGGTCATGGGAGCCCGCGACGTGAATGAGGACATAAGAGTGCCATCGAGAGCAGAAACAGTGTGGGAGATAATATACACCCTTGAAGAACGCCGGCATTGATTTTAAATTCCTCCGAGAGATGTCCATCAATGCCAACTCGGATGCTTCGATCCCTTAACAAATTGGAAAACCATAGAAGCAGTGCTGGTGGTAGTCCGTATGCTATCAATTTGCCTAATAATCCATCATGCCACACCAAATGCTTTGGATATGTCGAGAGCCGCTGCACGAGATTCGCCGTAGCTCTCGATGGCTTTGTGATGCCTGCCGATTTGAGATATTTTGAGAGCTGTTCATTGATCAATTTCTCCATGGCTTTGGACATGATGGGAACTAAAGCAATTGGACGGCAGCTATTAGGAATCATGTTTTTACCATTCTTTGAGATTGGTTGCACTTGAGCGTATTTCCAGCTAGAGGGAAAGCATGCAGTTCTGTATGATGATATGACTTGCCCTTAAACCCTGGAATACCCTTGAAATTATGTGTCCTTAAAGGACCTTAAGCAATACCTCTCCCCTTGACCATAAGGAGCCCATATTAATCCAGGATATCAGCAGTATTTAGCTATACTAAATTTAATAGTACTACAGACGCACCTCATTAAGGTTGTTTAATGCTATCAAATTTGAATGTTTTTTAAGAAGTCTGTCACACACTTGACCGCTAATGCTCTTAAACGTAGGTATCCTGGAAATTCTTTGCCCTTAAACCATCTTTTCCATACCCTTGACACCATGTGTTCTGGAATGAACTTGAGCAAGGATTCTTTCACTTCACCAGTTGAAATTTATAGTTCCTGCTAAATAATAACTAAACTAATTAGGGAGTTATTTTCAAAATATTTAAAATACAACTGCGTCGCATAAAAGTACATTTTCCCTTGATGTCATTCGCACCATATAATTACGTATGATATTAGTCTCTTTATCCAGGAAGCTTTACTTCCATTACTCGACCAAGCTTCCTGTCATTTCGTCACTAAATCTACTCCGGCACTGTCTTTGGTGATATTATGTTGTTAAGTTTCTTTTCGGTGTTTGGCTAATAGGCCAATTGCTGGTACTCAGCCACCGTAGATTCCATCTTGCACGCGTTGACGATGCGCATAGAATGGAAGAGACAGCCGCGCATGGAATCCTCCTGGATCTTTCACTTGGCCCGACTATATTATAGACCGTCAGATAGTGACAGATTTAGGTGCCCCATTTTCGCATACAAGCCTCGAATAGGGTTGAAAAATACATCGATGTTGACTAAAATGGAGGGAAATTTACGAGTGGCCCCTGGGGATAACATATGGAAAATTCGATTTTCCAGAACAGAAATAAAAGGAGTCTGTTGCCAATATTTTCATGCAAGCCGTGTTCACTAGATTATTAATTAATAGAACCTGGCTTCGGAATACCACAGGCTTGAGTGTTGCAGGTGGCTGAAGGGTTAAAATAAGGGCGTAATCTTGTAAGGAAAAATCGAGATTTTGACACATTTTTCCACACAAGCCCATCGAAAGTGTGAAAACTTACATCGTCACTAGACCGAAAAACATAATGGCTTGAATGGCACGAATGGATAAGTAGTTTTTGGCGTCGGAAAATTAAACGAAAATTATTTTCAATTTTTCAGTTATTTTTTCATGCAAGCCTTTGAAAGTATAGAATGTTATTGATGTGTTAGACATTACAATAAAATTGGCATGTCTATCGGGTGTGGCCAGAACGAAGGCTTGTGTCGGAAAGTTGCAGGAAAATTGTATGGAAATTGTCTCCATTTTCTCACGCAAGCTGTTTGGCATATACTTAGAAAACATGATTCTAAGACTAAATAACAAAAGGCTTGAGTATGGGACATGGTCATCAAATTATTTATACACAATTTATTTAAAAAAGAGCTGACAAAAAAATATATAAATTTCCACCATTTTCCCCCACAAGCCCTTTGGCATATACTTAGAAAAATTGATTCTAAGACTATATAACATAAGTCTTGAGTGTCGGACGTGGTCATCATATTAATTATATATTTTGATCAACGTATTTTTTCTAGACCGTCAGATAGTGACAGATTTAGGTGCCCCATTTTTGCATACAAACCTCAAATAGTTAAGTGAAATGCAGATAAATTTAAGAGTGCCCCCTGGGGATAACATAATATGGAAAATTCGATTTTCCAGAACGGAAATAAAAGGAGTCTGTTGCACAATTATTAATTAATAGAACCTGGCTTCGGAATACCAAGGGCTTGAGTGTTGCAGATGGCTGAAGGGTTAAAATGAGGGCGTACTCTTGTAAGGAAAAATCTAGATTTTGACAGATTTTTCCACACAAACCCATCGAAAGTATGAAAACTTACATCGTCACTAGTCCGAAATGCATATTGGCTTGAGTGGCGTGAATGGATAAGTAGATTTTGGGGTCGGAAAATTTAAGGGAAATTATTTTAAATTTTTCAGTTATTTTTTCATGCAAGCCTTTATAAGTATAGAATGTTATTGATATGTTAGACATTACCATAAAATTAGCATGACTATCGGATGGGACCGGAGCAACGGCTTGCGTCGGAAAGTTGCAGGAAAATTGTGTGGAAATTGTCTCCATTTTCTCCCGCAAGCTGTTTGACATATGCTCAGAAAAAGCGATTGTAAGACTATTGTAGCAAAAGGCTTGAGTGTGGAACACGGGGCATATCATTTATTTAAAAAAGAGCTGACAAGAAAAGAACTATAAACTTCCACAATTTTCCCACACAAGCCCTTTGGCATATTCTTAAAAAAAGTGATTCTAACCCTAAATAACATTTAGTGTCGGACATGGTCATTGTATTATATATAATGTTTTTTACAAAGAGCTGACAAAAAATCTAGAAATTTTCACCATTTTCCCACACAAGCCGTTTGGCATAGAACATTTTTTTAAGACCCTATAACGAAAGGCATAAGTGCCGGAAATGGAACATATTATTTATTTAAAAAAGAACTGACAGAAAAACCTAGAAATGTTTATGCAGTGTTATTATTTTTACTGTATGCTTTAGTATACATTTACTTCTATAAGTATAATATTTTATATTATGAAAATAGCGTGCTGGATATGGCCTTCGTATAAAAAATGTGGAATACAATTTATTTTTAAAATATTGATAATGAAATGACTTGACTTTATAAATAATTTTACAAACTGAATTATATTACAAGGTGGTTACAATATCTCCATAACAAGCGAAATGTATCTCATTCATCTTTGTCATCGTCGGCCTCACTTATTTCCTCTTTCTCGCCGCCTGCTTCATCTTCGTCCGACTCTAAGACGTCGATGTTTAGGCTACTTCCATCGTCTTCTCCATCGTCTCCATCTGCATTATCATTATAATCTTCGATAGCGTCATCCATATTATTTTCATCATCATTGTCCTCTGATGCTATAAAATTAAAATAAAAATTATATGAAATTCTGATTTTGATGCACATATAAAAAAATAAATTTTTACCTTCAATTTGGCTCGCATCTATTAGAATGTCACCAACACATACTGGTAGCTCGTCACCTTCGAACCACAAGAAGGTATAGGAACCATCTTCTACTTTCCAACCAAACTCTAGTGCATCTAAAGTGGACGGCATGGGTGCAAAGGAATTCCGCCACAAATAATAAGCTGATGATCTTAATATCTGCTGATGCAATTCGCGCTTGCAAGGTGGCAACCTGCAAGCGTCAAAGTTCAACAGTTTTTTCTTGAATTCTTCCGTTCGATCTATTGTAGTGTAATTTTTTGTAAATAAATGCAGTTGAGCCTCGTTCACTGAAGAGATGCCAGATAATCCATTGGCTTTCGTTGTATATAATTTGCAAAGGAATTCCTCGATTTTCTTGAATGCCGAATGATACTCGTCGCAGGTAGGATCTTGCAGTACTGCAAAAGCTCTTTGCATTTCTGTTTTTTCTGAATATATGGCATATGTTTTGACTTTCCCGAATCCATAAAATGAAGGGTTGAAAGCACATCCTGTAAATGCGTGGAATGCTGGTAATCCACTGCAATAATAATATAATATAATATTATAGCTCACTGCCGAGCTAATAATATATATTATATTATTGCCCATCGTCCGTAGCCGGCTTAAGAGCATTCAAATATAAAAACTGGTCAAAATGTCATATTTTTCAGAATTTAATTCCTACAAAACAATACGTGCAATCAACAAAGTAGAAGGATTGCATTAACAAAACATCACATTTTTGTTTCACCAGCGCTCTTGATTGCTCGGTGACTCCAGCCGCAGCCGTAGGTAATCTGCCGGTCGCGTCGGCGTTGGTATCAAATAATACTCAAATATAAAAAAGTCAAATACCATTTTCTTTAAATAATATTACATATTCAAGCTTATTAAATTAAAACTTAAAATATTATAGGAATAATAACCGAATAATAAAGCGATTAATAACTAATAATAATAGTAATAATAATAACCCTGATGCATAAATAAACATTTCTATATTTTTGTCAACTCTTTTATGGATAAATAATATGCTCCATGTGGGACACTCAAGCCTATTGTTATTTAGTCTTAGAATCACTTTTTCTAAGCATATGCCAAACGGCTTGCGTGAGCAAATGGTGCCAATTTCCATACAATTTTCCTGCAACTTTTTTACGTTCTGAAAATACCAAGGCCACGCTTTACACTCAAGCCATTATTTTTAACGGATTCTTATAGTTCATAAGTTTATATTGCAATTAATTTCGTTGATGGGAAAATAACTGAAAAATCGAAACGAATTTTCGTTAAATTTTCCGACCGCAGAATCTACTTATCCATTCGCGCCACTCAAGCCAATATGTTTTTCGGGCTAGTGATGATGTACGTTTTCATACTTTCGATGGGCTTGTGTGGAAAAATATGTCAAAATCTCGATTTTTCCTTACAAAATTACGCCCTTATTTCAATCCTTTAGCCACCTGCAATACTCAAGCCTTTGGTTTCCCGAAGCCAGGTTCTATTAGTTAATAATGTAGTCAACACGGCTTGCGTGAAAATATGAGCAACAGACTCCTTTTATTTCTGTTCTGGAAAATCGAATTTTCCATATGTTATCCCCAGGGACCACTCGTAAGTTTCCCTCCATTTTACTTAACATCGATGTACTTTTCAACCCTATTTGAGGCTTGTATGCGAAAATGGGGCACCTAAATCTGTCACTATCTGTCGGTCTATTAGAAATGAGTCTCTTGACGTCCTTTAGAGTTTTATTGCTCTTTTTTGTCGTTCTGTGTATGCGTCCCCCTATGTTCAAAGCACAGGTTCTGTCTTATGTGGCTCCAGTTTCTGCTTCTTGTTGCTCATCCACACATTCACTTTGTGGGGAGCCTAGTTTGCGATCTCTTTCATTTTCTTTGCCTTGGCTTTGATTAATACTCACATATAATCTGCGTGAGCCACCAAAGTGGCATCCTATAGGGTGGCGATGTTTAATATATCCTACAGAGGCGATCCCATGACCGATCCTTGTGATACCCCCATGACATTTCCTTCTCCCACTTCGATAAATCATTTTCAAGATAAGTACCACACCACGGGTCTGAGTTAAAGGCTTCCTCTACATCCAGCGTTATCAGAAGGCAGAGCTTTCATCTGTACCTTATGACGTGCTTTGCGATCTCTGCGTGTGTTTATTATCGATTTCCTTCACAAGACCCATTCTGTTTGCAAGATAGACCTTCGGCTTTATCTATCGACCTTTTTAGTCGACCCAATATGAAATGTTCTATAAAATTCCCCAGTACATTCAGCACCTAAATCAAACTCGATTTTTTGGCCTTTTGAGCCTCTGAAATTGGTTAAATTCTACGGACCAGACCGGAGAGAAATATTCATATTCAATCGTTATTTAGACGTATTTGTGATTTTGCAAAACATACTTACGCAATACACGAGACGGAAGTTAAAACAAAAATGTGAGATTTAAAAGTATATGTCAATTAAAATAAAATCAATTTAATGTTGAAAGCTACTATTAAAAAACCCGTTTGTCAAAGCAAATGTTAAAATTGGCATTGAAATTTGTAATTACTTTATATTTTCCTCGTGCTGCCGAGCGTGGAGAAATTTATGAAAAATAAATTACTAGATATAGTGGTTTTGCCCAAATATGTGATATGATGAGTCGTTTTTAGTTTATTCAGACTGTTATTGGCGTAATATTAGTGGCTTATTTATATATGTTTCATTCATGTATGGTATATTCAAGGAATGAACTCCGAACTTTAGGAATTAATCTGCAGATTCAAGATTTGTTACTAAAAGAGGAAATATGTAATACGATTTCCTCGTGGGGGGTCTGACATCGCATTTTTAAGGCAAGCATTCCACGATCTCCCCATAGACGTGATGTTTTTTTAATTTTTTACTATCGACTGCTTCTCATGTTTCATTAATTTTCCCTAACTCTCTCTCTTACCAAGACCTGCACACAATGATTTAAACTTAACAATTGAACAAATCAACTTTGATACATTTAACAAGTAATAAATCTGATATATTGCATTAGAATATTATGTAATTTTAATAATAATAAAAATTATAATGGTCTCAAATAGTTAAAAAGGTAGAACGGTCCTCTCTGCCAAACTAAATTGACAGCCACCAATTTATAGGTGGTACCGGTCATTAGATATACGCATGGAGTACTGGAAGGATTAGATACTGCGCTTTATGAAAAGGATACAGGATAGATGTAGCTGTTTGCATTCCACGAGGACATTGCCAAGATAATCCACTATGAACTGATAAAAAAAATCTAGTAATTATGATCTAACATACCTACTGTAGCCAGTGCTTGAGAATCCAGATCGTAGGATTTATTGGAACGTACAGATAATAATCGTCACATAATAAATCCTGGAACGGTCAACAAAAAACAATAGACTAAATCAATATTGATTAAAATCAAAATAAGACACACGTAATAATGATATTGTCATATATTGATCATAGCACATGTTATATTAATATTTATTTTCTCCAAATAATTTCGGGTGAAATCCAGCAATTTACATCTACATCTCGTTGCAGAAAACGGATTGACTGTTTTGAGAATATCCTGTTATTTATATGTCCTCCATAAATAGTGAAGGAGGTCACGCATGTGTTTGACTAATCTAAAAGTAAATATTTGGTATTAAATGAGATTCAGGAGCTGACTTAAATAGCTGTTGGGGAAACACCCTATCATGTGTATTAACTTATCGTTTTCACCTTATAGTTTGGTAATAACAGCCTGTATGTTTGAAGTATGATTGAGTCATAATTAAAACCCAAATATATTTATTTCACCCCAGGTAAACAGCAAATTTGGGCATTACAACATTGTATTTCAGTTACTTCTTAGTTAGAACCTGGATTGTCGGTAGAATAGATTTCGTTATATGAAACAATCGCTGGAAATCAAGTTGTCACTCCGTCAAGGAAAACGTTATTAATCTTTCTCAATATGATATATTTTTGTCTCCATCAATGTTATATAAGGAACAATATGTCAAATAAAGAAAAAACATATTTCTACCCTCTCAAATGCATCCGCCTCCGCGCAATTTGCCGCTCTGTTCTGCCTGTCCGCGCCGCTAGAAAAATTATATTTTAGTGCCTTACAAACACTCAACCGTGAAGAAACGATTAGTGAAGGGAAAATCGGATGATTTTTAGAATCGAATATCTTGCATTCGAATACTTTTGAGAATCTATTGATTATTCGAATACAAAGTATCGAATTATTTGGATTAGCCGCGATATTCCAAATGTTTCAATGAGCGATTCAACCTCTCGAGGTTTCGAGTGAATTCGAAGTGTCGTTCTCGAATTCAAATTTACAAATTGTCTGATTCAGGATTGTTTGTTCTTGAAGTCTTCATTCTTGATACATTTAAGCATAAGAGCAAAACCTTTTACAAAGATTAGTGAAAGCGTTTACGATTAAAAAATAAAATATTGGTTAAAAGTTGTTTTGTTTAGATATTATGTAAGAGTTTATTAAAGATTTACTAAAATCATCACTTTTTAATAATTTTAATTTGAATTCCCAAAACTCGTCATCTTCTGCATATTGCAAAAATATGTATGTCATACCTGCCGACTACCGCATTTAAAATTAATAACGTGTTTACTACAGAAAAAAATATTCAACAATTAAAACACTACCACAGTAATTAAACTACTTTATTTTATACTTTTTATAGTATAGCGTTTTCGATTATTGTTCACCATAATACAAAACAAAGGCCGCGGCAGACCAGCATAATCGAACAAGTTACATTATAATCGCATTTGACGCGAATTTTACTGATTCATATTTCACTTCGATTCAACCAGCATTCGAGGGACGATTAATTCGTTGTTAGGACATTCGAATATTTCTGGTATTCGAATTATTTGCTGAGAATCGAATGCATTCGAATGCAAGCCAGAATCGAATACTTCGATTATTTGTATTCGAATAGTCCCTTCACTAGAAACAATCCAGTCATCGCTTTGCTTGAATTTGGCGCTTAGAACATCTACCTAGTCCTAGCTCTGTTTGCCTCCAAGATATTTAGTAAGTTTTCTCATTTGTTTGCATAGATATTTAGAAAATATCTGCTTTACTCTGTGGTCCCTTTTTCCAACATTGAATTAAGGACTCTTTGGACGTTTTAACGCATTTTCTCAAGACAATACAACTCGTAGCGTCTCTCCTGTTGCAGAGAGAAGAAGGTAAAGTGACGGTTGGAAACTTGTAGTTAGACAAATCTGTTCCTGTACTCAAGATTCGAATCAAGTTTCGAAGTCTTATATCCCTGGCAAAATTAAGTTGAGGGAATCGTAGAAGTAAAATCACAAAGTATTTAGTGTGAACGGAAAGGCAGTCAGTTGAACTTTTGAAATAAAGAAAGCCTAATTAAATTCAGTAAAGAAAGAAGTAGACGTTGGATTCAAATAATCAAGAAGTTTTGTTGGACATCTAGTAATAGTTAACCTCATGTACAGAATTTAGTTTTATATATGAAAGGATGAATGCTTGAAAGAAGTTAGAAATCACTGTATATATCGATCATATTTAATGTAAATTAAATCGTGCATTATTAAAGTACGTAATACCTAAAATGCATGTTTCAATTCACACCCTATGAATACAACCCCACCTACCTATGATAATACAGTTTGCTAATTAATGTGGTTAATTATAAAGTTAATTACCACCCCGTCCTTTATGGTGATAAATGATTTAAATATTTAATTGTTTATACCGACCAACAGCGTTGTTTAATTTGTATTTAAAAACAAATGTCTTGTATGGGTGTAGAGGATCCTAATTCCAATGTATTTCATGCCGATTCCCTGAGGTAACTGGACTATAATATCCAAATTTCTAGACGGTGTGTCCTTGTTTTATTTGGTTTATTTTGACTTTTATGAAGCTTTCTTTTCATTATATGCAATCTTATCTCTGTTTGATTGGATTAAGTGTTTAACTTTTCTAGCAGAAACGGGGTTGATTAGAGCTTTTAAAGAGCAAATGAAAATGAAAACACACTCGCAATATGTCATTTTGGGGCAATTATTGACGTTACCTTGTTTTGTAGTTGTTACTGCATGGGGAAAGAAATTGCAAACATCTACCATCATAAAATGTATTATTTTGATTCTAAATTGATTTTCTATGTTGCATTCAATGGTATTAATTTCTTTGCGTAGATGTGACACTTCGGGAATCGAATGGTCATCTATGCTAGTCATGTTTGCCTTTGGCAAACATGACTAGCATAGTCAACATCTGGCAGCATCTGCCATCATAAAATGTCTTGTTATTTTGATTTTAAATTGATTTTCTATCAAATCGCATTTAATGTTATTAATTTCTTTGCGTGGCTGTGACATTTCGGGAATCGAATGATCACCTACGCTAAACATGTTTGCCTTGCGCATGTCATAGAGCGCCTTTTTGTGATACCACCAACTAGGAATGTGTGCTCCGAGCCGCCATGAAATTTTATATTTTACATTAACAAAGAAAAAATTCGAATGGATGTAACTTTATGATGGGTACTGTATAAAAGCAAATTCAAAAAATATTGAAAAACTTGTCTTATATTAAGATAAATCTATTTTCTGGTAGTAAACCTCTGTTCATTGATTAAGTAGTAGTTCCTCACTCTGCAATTTACGAGTACAAATCATTTTGCATTGTATTTTTGAATTGCTTTGAAGCTTGACGGAATGATTTGATGGGGTATTGAAGAGTCGGGAATTTGTCACGGAGTTTTAAAACTTGGGAACTTGGCATAATAACTCGAAAATGGAAAATCGGGTCTCCAAAAACATTTGACCGTCGGTGGCCCCTAAGTGTTGCCTAACAAGTGCCAAGTCTAAAATTTCCACGAAGATATAAAACTAAGTCTGTAAAACACTACGAATCCTCTGAAATTGACCGCGTCTCTCATTTACGTACAATTCGCCAGTTTTTATCCGTCTAAGGCCACCCATCGTCCAAAGTAGAGCAATATAAAGCTTAATGACATTTTTTGAAAGGGGAAAATGCCGCCCTCATTTTAATAAATGGAGGCCGGCTTTAAGTACTAAATTTCTTGCGGAATAAAGACCATTTATAAAGAATGCTATTCTGTCGTTTGTACATGTTATACTGTGAATGAGAACAGGAACATATCTGAAAATGTTTATTGGTAAACTTCACATTTTTGGCATCCAATTATGGGTTATTTTTTGATTATAAGGAGCTATAGGTTTAATTGCATTCTGTGAATTGAGGAGATCCACAAATATTTTCATAACTGCAAGGGGACCGCTTATTGTTTATTTTTTCGACGAATTGAATGAAGGGAACAAATAAAGAGTGTCAATATCAAATTATCACTGCGAATCACCCTTTTCCGCTAATGGAAATTAACCGTCTGCCGGTCTTCCAACGAACAAGCAACCCCCCAAACAACTAAAACTACCATGGAACAGTAAAGAAACAATTAGCCAAACAATTCAGAAAGAACCCACCAGTCTAAGCCTGTACCAATATAGTATAGGAATTCTTCAGGCGTTCCCATTACACGTATATTAATACTGGTTTGTCGGGGTTGGTTTTGTTTTGATTGATGTTAAATGAATTCTTATGTGTTATCGCCGAAATAATATACTACTGTTCCGGATTTTGATATTTCCCCTCTTTGAAAATTGCTTTTGTGTAAGATTCGCCACTCTGGCAATACGCTAAGAGGTGAAATATTAAAATCCGGAATAGCACAACATGTTTGGGGTAAACAACATAGAATTCAATGGTCAGATGCGACAGTAGTTCATGAGAAGAAGGGAGTCACTTAGCAGCCTATAAGTCGAAATCAACAGGATTTGGAACCTCTTCTAAGGTCTTAAGCTAACCAGTCAACATCCAGTGGAAATTTAAGTGCTTTCCATAACTCACGGCACATTGTTATTAAAAAATAAAGGCAATAGAAGTACCACAATATATTAATTTTACTGAAAATACTACATTGCCTGCCACCTTTAAACAAACATTACATTTTTCTCGTTACTCATTGCTTCCCTACAGAACACCTAATACTCCTTGAAAAACATTTATTTCGTCAATCTCAAGGCTCTTTTACTTTGTTTTTATATAAAGCTAGCTTTGCGATAGCTCAGCTGGTCCGAGTTTCGCTGCACCTTACGAAATTAATATTAAAATTTAATAGAAATCATGCCTAAAGTCATTTCGTTCAGAAATGGCACGACGCTAACTTAAAGAAGGCTAAAAAGTTTAAAAAGATCCTCACTTATGGTAATAAAGAGTCTTTTATTACGTTTACTGTTGAAGACTATCGTGTGCAGCCTATTAAATATTGAAAACACGTTCGCGATATACCTCTTACAAATTTAAAGACGGTGTGGGTTAAATGGAATTTTCTTAGGGAGACTCGAAGAAATTTATGAGCCGTTTCGGAAACGTTTTAGGTTAACAAGCGGGTCTCCCATGCTGAGAAAACGAATACACCCAGCTCGTATTTAATATTTATTTACAAGAGCGATATTCGAAAATTTTAATATTGTGTGGTGATATTTTATTTTAATTTTAGTATTATGGGGATGTACAGCGAACCATAATGGTCGAATGGCTTTGTAGCAACATTGTTTGCTTAAGCTTAAACATAAAATGATGCCCTATATTAAAATAAGAATTATATAATGGTTATTAAAAATTTAGATAAAATAGATATCAATTTCAAAATGGAGATAAGCCGGCCTACGATACAGAGACGGCCCAAATCACTGAATTAAAGTTGGGAAAGTTCTAGCTAACCAATAAGTTGAAAGAAAAATAAAAGTTCATAATGGGAAAGGTACACAAACGTAACGACCCTAAAACAGAACTTGATAAAAACATTTTTCCGAATTTACGAGATAACTTTACAGCAGTGAAAATTATTGCCAATTTACAGATTTAAATTAGTATTAAATAAATTGTTTTACATCATGGAACTTCTACACAAATATCTAAACAATAATTATAATATCATCTGAGGTAACCCGCCTATTTAAAATATTATTTCATTAGACCTTATACATTCGGTTTTGGGACAACCCATATATGTAAAGAAAGAAAATGAGAAAAACAAGTCATAAATTGATGTCGGGTTTTGCGAGTTTTTTTGGAGGAGATCCGAAGCGTATCGCTCGAGAACGGAGATAGATACTCAAAAGCCGGCGCAGTGTACGGTTTATTTTGGTGAATTGTTTTGCTTCTGCGTTTCAACATTTCATTACAGGTCAGTAAAATGAAAGTTATAATATTATTATTAATATAATTTTTACAAGTATTTCTTTTAATCTCATGTATAATTCATATTTGATGGCATAACCTGTGTACATATTTAATGAAATCGTTTTATGCTGTGAACAACACTGCTTTAAATGAAAACATAAACTGTATTATCTGCTATCTTTTCGTGTTAGGATTTTAATTTTAGTATGACTGAGAGTGTACGCCAGGGTCTTGATGAATCTGTACTAACCATTTCTTAACCTGAAGGAAGAATATCCTAGTTATAAATGCAATGATCATTCTAGAGATATTGGCCCAAATTGCAACCAGCTGGGTAGCCTCCGTATTCCAGGACCTCAGTACCCGCCAGCGGCGTCTGGCTAACTAACAAAAACCCCTTCAGTTTTAAATGTATTTTTACAAGTGTGCAACTACGAATTGTGGTACAAGAGACAGTAATTTAATTAATTATTATACTAATAAAGGTTACACAGCATAATTCGGTTTAGGAATTTAGATCTAGGGTTTCTCTGCCGTACTCTTTCCACTCGTGAATTCCCCCCTGAGTCCGGCACGTATTCTCTAATAAATTTGGTGTATTAGAAATCTGTGTTTTAATTTTTTTAATTTACATGACGCACCTTTCCGTCAGATTTCCCTAATTTTCTTACCGTCGGACGCATTAGGAGTAAGTAGAGTTGTGCAAGATATAATAATAACAGAACGTATGGATTGGTTATCTTTTTAATCTATTTGACGGTCATTGGCAAAATAAAGACAAAGCACAACTTTACTTATCTCATTCAACTATGTTGAACAGACCCGGGGGGGTATACATAGGGCCTCCCGTTAGCGTGTTTGTCATTGCCATAAAAACTCCATATTTCTTACTAAACATTTTTACTCTCTCCATCAGTGATTGTAGACTGAATAAGCTGCCGGTAAATATCACTGTATCATCAGCATATCTAATGGTATTTATCTTTTCTCTATTTAATAAGATGACTTCTTCTATGTCTTTAAAGATATATTCCGAGTACACATTGAAGATAACTGGAGATAAAATACCAACATAATGGATTCCTCTTCGTATTTTGACGTCATCCATCCAATCTGACTGACGGGGTATGGTTTCAGTAGAGGTGTCATATAAATTTTATATATTTCCCATCTAATCCAACATCTTGTAGGATTTCTATTATCTTGGTCTGCTGAATTTGTTCAACGGCCTTCTATCAATAAAGCACCCAAAGATATCACAATTTACGTCTCCACAATGTTGAAATAAAACTTGAATGGAAAACAGAGCTTCCCAAGCTTCTACTGCTCTCCTGAACCCAAATTGGAAGTCTAATACCTGCCCTATGCACAGTTTGTTAATTAACCCATTTATGATCTTCAGAAATATCTTCAATAGATGGCTCATTAAACTTATTGTTCTAAAATCAACTCACTTTCGAGCACTTGGTTTTTTGACAACAAGATAAACTCTGATTCCAGCCATTCATGTGGTAAAACACCGCTATCATATCTTGTTGAATATCGCCGTGACCCGTTTTAGATTGTCTCCATCAAATAATTTCATGATGTCAGCTGGTATGCTGTCTGGTCCTAGTGTTTTTGATTTTTGGCACTCTTTAGTGCTAACCGCACTTCTTCCTCAGGTATTCACGATCCATTACTCCATCTATTGTTAGGTTGTTTTGTCTGCTAAGGCTTTTGCTGATGAGCATGTATTTGGTTTTTTGGACATTAGTCTCAATACCATATATCCTACAGCATGTTGTTACTTTCGCCATCAGTGATTGTAAACTGGATAAGCCGTCTGTGCTTCAGCATATCTAATATTATTTATCCTTTCTCCGGTCCATTACTGCCAATGATATTTGGTGACTGGGGTCTAGTGTCACCAAATACTTCTTCGATATTGGCTTCCCACGTATTTTAGATTTCAGTACTATCCGTTATTACTTTAACATCTTTATTTTTCTTCTGGTGGTACCTGCCATTTTCTCTAATTCCTTATATTTGACTTCTATTATTTTAGTCATTAGAGGATTATAGAAAAAATATGCTTTTTCGGTATCAATCCTGTTTATGGACCAGCTTAGTATTTGAACTACATTCTTGGAAGCCTAATCATGGATGAGATTGGGTGATTTCTTATAATGGAATAATTGATTTTGATATAGCTCATCTTTAGTACGTCAAAAATTGAGCAACCAGCCCACAATGAAAATAATATAAAGTATTAATAATACTAATAAATTGATCAGAAGAGCTAGTTCAAAGAATGGTTTCGCAATATTCCATCATTTTTATGTTAAAAAAAGAATACTGACAACTTTCCAGCATTCAATTGGTCAATAGAAAACAAAATCTGGAGTATGGTATCTAATGGAAGCTATGTATATTCAAACGGATAAGTTATCTATCGCTCATGTGTAGCACAAGAAAACTTGTTATAAAGAAGTAAAGTTACAATAAAAAATATATATTTACGTAACTACTTAATTAATTAAAGATAGAGAAAACTTTTAGTTGATTGTTATGCGAAATAGCGATCAGTCACGTCAATTAACAGAGAAGCTAATTAATTTAAAACCGGAATGAAAACCAAAAGGGCTATAACTGAAAAACAAGTAAGTCGAACAAAAATAAACGTTAAATAATTAGTTACCAAACTACCCAAAACATGATCACGTTCCGTTTACACTTCTTAATTCCACTAGGACGTTTTGTAAACTAGTAATGTTGTGGTTAAAATTACGATGAATAAGAAAAACCATTGAAATCTATGATAGTATACTCTAAACGTTATTAGAGTGGTAATTTCTGTTTATAAAAAAACTTTAGAATTACTTTAAGTTAATATAAAATTAAATTAGCGTCAATCTATTAACTAAAGAACGGAATTTTGAGAAAACAAGCCTGGAACACCTTAATTTAGTTTACTTAGTGAAGAATTATATATGTACGGGAAAAATATTTTATATAAAAATTTGCTTATGCGACTTCATGGTTCGTTCATCTGGGTTAGTTAGTAACTGATGGGCGAACAAAACTGAAGTTCAGCTCCTGAAACCCATTCAATACTAAATATTTATTTTTATTTGAGGCAAACACATGTGTGACCCCTTTTATCTTTTCCGGAGGACGCTAAAGTGAAAGATCAAATCACTACAACGAGACGAGAACGTAAATCACTGGATTTCACCGTAATTAGTTAGAGAAGAAATATTACACTTGTAATGTGACCAATATAGGAAAAGGTTTTTAAACAACAAAACCCAGAAATTTGCAAACCGATGAGTAAGGAGTTCTTCAATCAAGACTTTAAAAACTCACTGAAAAATATAAGGTGAATCAATACAATGTTTTTAGTGAGAAAGAAGCATCAATAGTAGAACAAGTTAATAGAAAACTAAAAAATTGGATGTGGAAGGAACTCAACTTTCAAGGAAATTATAAATGGTTATAATTACTACCAAAAATTGTACTTCGTTATAATAATGCCAAACATAGAACTATCAAAATGAAACCAGTTGACGTTACTGCTAAAAATTAAAAGATACTACTTGATACTGCCTACAACGAAATTAAGATTGCTGATTTAAATTCATACACCTAGAATGTACGTACGTATTTCCAAAGAGAGAGGAATATTCGACAAAAAATACAAGCTCAATTAGTCTCCAGAAGTCTTTCCCATTAGCAAAGCTCAACCAACGAATCCAGTAACGTATCTATTAAAGGATATGCTAAATGAAGACATTCAAGGAGCACTATATTAGGAACACCTAGAAAAAAAAACAAACTTAATGAGGTATATTTAGTTGAAAGAAATTTAAAACGATAAAAAATATAGTGTTTGTAAAATGATTAGGTTTTAGCGACAGACATAATAGTTAGATTAATAAAACTAATGTTATAAGATGAGTTACTTTTTAGCCATAAGAAAGCAATCATACTCAAAATATATTTATTAACTCTTTATACTCTACAATAAAACATATTTATATTGAACGTATTTGATTATGTCACCTATTATTTTCTTTTCATTCTGATCCATCCATGTAATGTGAAGGTAGGAACTAACACGATAAAGATCACAAATAAAAACATAAAACTAATAGAATTTAGATCATTACACCTTCAGCCATGACTGTTGATTTCATCAGGCATCATCTTAGTTGCATTGTCGCAAAATGTATTCTATATACACAGACCTTATAATGTGCAGGATATATATCAATAGTGCTAGAAACAAAAGATTTTCCAACGGACAACACCTGGTCAAAAATGTTTTATCAGACAATAGACAACAGATATATAGAAGTTTTTACAAATAAAGTTCCATCATCTACTAAAATCTATCTATGCTACAAGTTTAGACTTCAGTATAGCAACCTAACTTTTGTTGAAACAGAATGGAAAACATTGATCAGTGATAATTCTACTCTCCATGATAGTAATGAGATGGATAACTCAATCAGTTTTTTTAGTTTAATTTTATTTATAGCTATAACTTGCTGTATATTGACTAACTAAGCTTTTGTATACAGTCACAAAAAGTTAATGTATAGTATGGTTTAATAATAAATAACTTCAAATGTAACACAGTTTATATTTTTATTATTTATTAAAGTTGTTTGAAATTTACATTGTATTGTAATAATTAATGAAATGATAAAAGTAGTCAATTCTCTTCGTGGTTCATTCTTCTTACTCCTCCTTCTTCTTCTTCTTCCATACAGTATATTTATACTTCCTATACCATTTACCACAGACCACAGGATATATTGAAACAATCGCTGACATGGTCTAAACAAAATGAGCCTAAAATTTTTCACTCATTTAATGGTTCTGGACATCAAGTAAATCTCATGTTCTTGAGAAATTTAATTCTTTTTCGAGCTGGCGGCATAACGACATATCAAATCCAAATAGGGTTTACTTGAAATATTTAGGATAATATTTTCACACTTTTTACAAAAACCATTTTTCTTTTGTTTTTAGTATTTAACTAAAAATTGTAAGCTCTCTCAAGTAATTACGAAGAGATGAAGCAAGTAACTTTACTATTTATATATTATTTAATCGTAACTGCACATGGGTCTCATAAGGCTAGGCTAGTTAGGCTAGGTGGGCTTGCTTGTTGCTTCAACGTTGCCTGAGACGCTGTCGTTTTCGCATCTGCGCACACACGCTCTTGATGCTAGGCTATCATTTTTAAATTAAATTTAATCAGATGTCTGGTAGCCTAGTGGGATCCGCTTCGGCTCTCCGTTCTAATGGTTGCTGGTTCGATTCGTGCTGATGTTGGCACCATAACAAAAAAGCTTTTATTATTTTAATTTGGATTTTATTCAACAAAAATTCTTTAACTTTTCACTAAAAATAATACCCCTAAAATCTCACCCCTAAAACTACCCTTAGGAGCTGTTAGGCTTTTTTGGCATGATGACGTCCATATTGAATACGGGGTAGACGGAGTAGGTCACGTGGTGTAATTCAAGCATGGGAAAAAGGCAAGACCGGATAATTAAATACCCTGTATTAGATCCTTTTGGCACGGTGACGATCAACAGCCTCTAGTCATTGTCGACGACTTCTTCAGCGAGTGGGAGGCGATGTCATCGACTTCTTTGGGTAATGGTAACGGTGGTCATCGAGTTCGATGAGGTTGCTAAAAAGGCCATATTTTGAGTCAGGACATCGGGTTCCCTACTACTTATAATCATTCTTATGTGTATTTATTTTGAAATACAATCAATATTAAAACAAATCCCAATTACCATGAACTATGCTCCATTATTGACAGAACGGGAAATGACAAAAATGTAATAGCCGAAATTATGAATAAATATTTAGGTTGCAGATAAACTTTAACTTTAATTAGCATTCAAGTATACCGTCATTTTCTGACCGTTACAAGTGTGCCTCAATTCTAGGTATACAGTCATTAATATAATTTTTTTCAAATGAGATTTTCTCCACATTCCGAAACATTTCGTGATGTCTACAATTCAATCGTGAATCAAAATTTAAATAATACGAAAAAAGTAACGGCACTAAAGTGTGTTAAATGAACTAAAACGTAGAAATATATAATATTGGTTATATACGCAGTGCGCTTCTTTTCAAACCGGGACATACAATTTTATATAATACATTTTCAAATTTATGTTACGAACTCGCTTGTCGTAATTATTATATTTCAAAAAAGGATCAGCATTTGCGAGATTGGACTAGACCATACGTAGCGCAATTCAATTTAATTTTTAAGCTTAATCAAAATGTCAGTACGTATATGATTGGGCTTTAGTGATAACTTGAAAGCAAACGATTTTATTATATGTTTTAACACAAACCGTCCATTCCAAATATTTGCTCATAAATTTCTGATATTAGAAACAAGCTTTAATTCTTGACTCCAAAAAGCAAAATATTTAAATTATTTTAATAAAACTCTCCCCTAAAAGCTCCTGATCTCTATTTCGCATTTAGGCAGTGATTTCGTTCTTTTAGTTAAATCTAATATCCCATTTAAATTTGGGGCAAAAGAAAATTCCTAAAGCCGCAATATATCAAAAAGACCTATTGCTCGAAAATACCTCAAGTCAGGGCTTCGTTTAAAATATAGAGTCTTTGCGAAAAAGGATCTTTGTTATGTTGGAAGATATATTTTTTCAATATATAGAATATTTGTATTTAGTTTTTAAATTGGAATTGGAAGGCAAGTGTTGTGTCGAAATAGATAAACAACCTTTCGCAATCGTTTTTTTTTTTAGAATTGGAACCGACATGAAATATTTTATTGCGTGCTGAATGGCTGCCAAGACTTTCATAACTCTTAGAGAATGGCCTAATCTATTAAGCAAATAAAAGCAAATTAGATTCAACTAAAACGATTTGACACTTCATAATGCTTTATTCGTAGCAATAAATCACACTGATTACGAGTGAGAATTTAACAACATTTCCTATGTGGGCAGGTTTTCAATTAATGCGAGAAATCCAATAGGTATTTAATTCAAAGAAAAAAAAAAACAAGTAATTTAGACAAAACTTACATAAGCACCTAAGATGGATATCACTAAAGGCACTTTAATTCGCACAGAGCGAATAAAAATATTTAGGACCAGTCAGGCTTATGTTTTAGTTTTCACAAAATTGTTCCAAAATGAAACATTAATATTGGTATCTCAAAAACTATCAGAGACAGAAGAACGGAACGTTTTGGGAGTCTAGGTTATTAAGACATTTTGAAAAAAATTAAATATTGCATTTAAAAAAAAACTCCTGTCACTTTCTTATTTATAAGAGTGGTCAACATCAGTAAAAATATTTGCAGAGCAACTTTTTACGCCCGGTCTAGTCTGATTCTCGGGTTCCCCCATTCACGTATGTGCCTCTCTGGTCCATCATACTGGTCGTAGTTATACATTGTGCGAGAGTAAAGCACGTCGAAGGCTAGTTTGAACTTGAGAAGTAGAGAGCCTCCTGAGTTCCCCATATTTTAGCTACTCGAGCTACTAGTGAATAACGAAAAGGGACAACAGTCGAAAAAAGAATCTAAGGCTTAACCCAAAAAGCGCAGGCATGATTCAAACAGTAGTGAATATGGAAGACAGTGAAGCTACACTGGTGTTGCTGGAGCTATCTCACTAGAAGAATCATATGCTATTTATCACTAGTTCGTATATCATATGCAACCATAACGGCGTCTACACTGAGAGCCATGTCCGGAGCGCAGTTTGGTCTAAAATACATAAACTACACATTAATATTCAAAAAGTTTCCTCCCGACTTACAGAAAACCTCTATCAGAAAATTGCTGAGCAGCATCTGACAAGCTTCCAGAAATACGCATATTGTATGTCTCATATATTTAACACTTCCAAATTAATACCAAAAATCCCAAAAAACAAGGATTTTTTGTAACAGTGGGATTTTGCCAGTGTCAAATATTTTTGAATTTCATTTATACGCTGCATTTAGGAAAAAAGATGCTGTATTTTGCACTCATCGGTTTATTAATTCTAAATTTATTGATTCGATTTGCTAACAGTTCGCTTGAAATTGCAGCTTTTCTTAATATAAATTAACTTAATTCTAGGTATGGGTTAACGATATATTTGTATTAGCATTTATGACACGTTGTGACTATATTTATTTTAGTTGATAAGCGAAGCACATTGTTATTAGGATAGCTTAACTTGATTTATATAACATTACCGTGGAACGGCCAGCGAATCGATTTATATTTTTAAAACTTCTGTTAATAAAACCCGCAAATACGCTGCATTTGACTCGTCGATTCATATTTTATTGTCGGTTGAAATATTTCATAACTTTCTGCAACCCCTTGGTTGCCTGACTCAAATCACTGGCCGATCATTTCTGAGATCGTTAGATCCTTTTGGGACCTCTGCTTTTATCTTTCCACCCGGCTGCTGCACTTTTTGTAACATTCGGTTGTTAGTCCCGAGTAATAGGAATGTACTATTTCTTATAAATGCCAGCTGTCAATTTACATTTTTAAAAGTTTATCGTTTTGTTGGGGAATATTCTTTGGTATTTCATGAACCATTTCATTTCGGTGCATTAATTGTGGCTTCCGCCGTCATGTTACCCTCATAGTAAACGATAACTCAGTCGTTTATTATCTTAGAATTATTCCTTGTATCGAAATCGCATGTTTTAGCCCATTACTACTTCTTGATCCGACGTAGTTCTTTTAATCTCGTAGAAGGAGAAAGACAAATTGACGGAAACCAATCGAGAGTTCTTCTAAGTTTCAAGGCGAGAAGAAGGTTTGCTAGTGAAGTCATAAAGAGACTCCACATTTAGTATTGTGGGTTAATACGACCCTTTTCTTTGGGGATATATTGTGGTATCTCTTGACACGACCGATTTTTCGGGATCTAAATACTGTACTAGGTAAGCATTTCCTCTGGAATTATTTTTTTCCTATTGCCTGTGAAGCACGCGGACGACGCCATGACGCTAATGGATTTTTTGCCTTATGTCTAGAGGCTTTCCATGTTCGTCATATAAGACCGAGACCGTCGAATCTCCCATAGCCGCCAGAAAATTATTGCTACAGTTTTTTTTTTGCCTAAATTAATGATTTAATTGTTTTATCTGTGTTAACATTTTTTGTGCGCAATCCGCCATTTGCTTTGTGTCCCATATGTTATCTTATCTACTCCATTTTATCGAATCCGAATTTGTATTTTAATGTAACTCTAATTATGATCATATGGGGAAGTTTATATTTTGATTTAGGGGTGATTCATACCTATCTTTTTTATATTCAAGTTGTCTGTACCTTAGTATCTCTTTTATTTGCTGATGGTCATTGCAAGTCCATGGTTTTTTCTGGGGGAATTTGTTTTATAAAGAAAATATGTTTATGCAAGAGGGGGGGGGGGCTATGTTTTTTTTATTAAAGTAAGGGGACTTTGTCTAATGCGCACTGGGTTATTTCAGGGTTTTACCAGCATGCTACCCCCTTTTACAACCAGGCTACCATCTTTACTACCAGGCTACCACTTTTGCTAGCAGGCTACAAGTTTTACTAGCGGGCCACAGCTTCAACTAGTGGGCCACAGTCCAATTAGTGGCCCACAGTTCAATTATCAGCCAATCTTCGCACCGAGCTATCGAGTCCTCGGCTTGTTTTTTCCTCGGGGCCATCAAAAACCAGTACCTGAGGTATCTATAGGTGCCCGGCGCCTCCACCAGAGTTCGACGACCGGATTGTGTATCGTGCAGAAGCGTTATCTTTCAGGAAATCGTTTGTTTATCAGTTTAATATAATCGGTCTTAATTTTCCTTCTTTTAATATAATCAATCATTTATTTACTGGTTTATCGGACCGGTTAATATAATTGCTCTGAATTTTCTCTCTTTTTCATATAAGTCAAGCATTGATAGGCTTTAAAACAGTTTCCATAATTGTATTATTTTCATTCCTTTATCTAGTAATATAACCACTCTGAATTATCTTTCTTTATAATATAAGTCAAACATTGACGGCCAAGCTTTCAATAAGTTTTATTCTAATTTTAGTCCTTTTATTTAATTATTGTGGCCGTGCATTGCTACATATTATTATTGCTACATATAAAATTGGTGCAGCTATTAGCGCACGCATACCTAGATGTAATTAGCTAAGTTAGCATCAATGTGATCACTTCGGTTTGTAGTGTTTAGTGCATTTAGTTGTAAGGCATACAGTACCGAGTATAAATAAACAACATAATTGGTCTCCGTACAATCTCCATATTGTACTCTGTTTATTTTATCAATTACTTTAAATGCCTTTTTGATTTAATAAGCAGGCCTAGCCACCCTGCACAACACTCGCGGAGCTTTTTCAGTTTAGTTGGACAGAACTGCGGCGCTCTAACGACCCCACTACCGGAGTCTAGCATTTGCAATACGGCTCTGGGGCTAGGTTTCCTTTTAATTAAAAATCTTTACTTTCAACTTCAAGAAGAACGAACGTGTTGCACTTTTAAGGTTATCGTAACCACAAACTTGCGACGAGCACCCGACGTGCTCGGAAGACTGTTAAATTCGTACGGAATTCGGCTTCGCAGAACCCGTTAGACTTCGAAATGAATTTCGCCAGTCTCGCTTGCGGAGCGGGAATGTCAAAAAAAACTACAGGTGCTAATATGTGTTGGATACTAGTTAAAATATCTTAAATCACAAGTTAAGGTTTGTTCATTAGAGAAAAAATCCAAATAAAATTTGTTTTATCAAAAATCCTAGAAGAGTGGGTTGGACTCTCCTAGTACACGTATACGGCTTATCCAGTGAATTGAGGCACATTTTAAACTATCAGTAATCAATTTTACCCGATGTCCTAGTTGTTGAAATTAGTAATCATTCGAATTACTGATTCTTATATATCCTTCTCCGGCTAAGCCCTTTTCGTAAAGACTTGCTATGAGGATTCAAGTCAGAAATAGACATTCAAAGAACGAATAACTCAAAAGTTAATCAAAAATCAATTAAGTCTAAAAGCATCCCCTCTATGTAGATCCACCTGGAAATCTTTTCCCACTTACTCTTGTTCTTCCAGGCATTTAATTAATAAGGTTTCGGCCTTCCTAAATGAAAATATAATCCGAAGTTCTATTTTAATTTAATTTGAACTTTTGAGGCAATTTTGTGGCCACAATGTATAAGATGACCTATATAATCACGTGGAATTCCTATACATCTATAGAGTATTCTAAATTTCTTGCCCAAGATCAGTTTAGCGACTGACACTTATCAACGCAGACAGGAGCAATTAATTAAGATGGATAGTTCGAACCTGGGGTGACAGAAATTTGGTTCAGTTTAATGCAGCAAAAACCCAAGCAGCCACGTTTACCAAGACAGCCAATACGGCGGGCTCTGATATTATCATGGAAGGATCGACCCCTTGATCTTCGTCAATCGGACTTCTGGGTGTCTCGGTCAAAAGCAATATGTCGTGGCATGACCACGTTGCTAACATCGCAAACTCGGCTTCGCAGAAGCTTGGTGCGCTATTTCGCACCAAAAAAACTGTAGACACCGCAGCAGTTGCTCTTGCTCTACAAAGCGCAAATAAGACCGTGCTTAAAATATTGCTCACACATCTGGGGTGCCGCACTTAAGCACACTTTAAAGCTGACAGTCTCGTCTGCGATCCGGAGTTAACTCGAGATCTGGGTAGTCTGAACCACCGCAGACATGTGGCCGAGATATTCCTGTTTTACAGACATTTTCATGGCAGATGCTTCCAGGATTTGGCCCGCATCGCCCCCTCCCACCAGCAACGCCTGTCAGACATTTGCGACAGATGGCAAGAGCGCACCCGTTCGTTGTACAACTGGAAACACCTAGAACGTCGCTTTACAAGAACTCCTTTTTCTGGCGCATTGCTTTATTGTGACTCTCACTCCCAGGACATCTGTTTTCCCTTAGTTACAACCTACATCTAGTCAAGAACCGCGTCGATCGCCACCCTCGCACACACATCGCTTGTCGAGTGCCATAGGATCTCCCTTTAGTGTGTATGCCACTGCCATTAAAACAGTCAAAATTTCAACAAGTTATGACAAACAAACCAACCACATTCCGGTACTAAACCAGGAAGCAAGTAGTAAATGTACTTGATTTGAATTAATTGTACTCAATAATTCTATCGCTTTAAACTTCTTTCTGTTTGTAACTTAACTGGTTTTACTATTTATTTCGGTTTGGTGCGAATCCTAAGCCAAAACCAGTTCTAAAATACAACTTGGTGACTTTCTGACTTGAGCTATCTACAAGTTGGTGGCGCCTTTAAATAAATTTAAATCTTCTAGTCTCCAGCATTTGAGCTAGGGCCTAATTTGCACGCTTAGAAGACAGCTTGTTCTGGCCTACCAATCTTACATTTCAAATTTTCTTAATCTTACTTTATTCATTCTCAGTTTCTTTTTATCTGAAGTAAACACAAATAAATAAAATTAAAAGCTACTGGCACACTATATGTAAATAATATTAATAATATTTACCTTCTTATTTCAGGTAAAGTGGAGTATATTCAACCATAAAACAACGGTGATCAGGTAAGCGGGTTAAGCATTGAGTGACTTTATTGTGAGAATTTCTGATTTTTGTATAATATATATTTCAATTCTCCTTTGGTTAATTTTGATGATGCTTTTCTTAATTATTTATCACGAGAGTCTTTATATCAACTCGATATTTATAATAGCTTTAAACGTTGCTAAAACTTCCTATGATACGTTCCCACTCTTCTTTTATGATCATTCGCAAGCCTGTATCAGCATGTATAAGGTGCTTTGCTTTTGATGCGGATTATGCTATCTTTCCTTTAACACAACTTTATAGTAATAACCTTAACTTCAGATCATTCAATTTATTGGCTGTTGAATTACTCCTGGCAAAATGATGTATCCATCTTCAGTTTCTAGAAGACATAGTCCTTGTTAAAAGTCAACTATGGTGGCAGTTCAAACAGCTGCCTCATATTGAGCTGAAGAATACGCCGTCAGAAACGAAGGTTTTCTTCAAGAGATATCCTACTCTAGTTTGCTAAATTTGTAGGCAATTTTATCAAATTAAAGACGTACATGGAGATGCGGGGGAGTAAAAAATTAGGGCAACTTCCTTTGTCTCCAGATTCGGCAGGACTAGCGTTTTCGCGCTGGTTGTTGCAAAAAAAGCTTGAAATTTGTTTTAAAAAAAATTGCCATGTCCATCAACTGGATAGATCTAATTTTCCAGTATTTGCTTCTCTAGACAATAATTGCAAGTGTGTGAAAGTTTCTTATAATCTGCGTTTTTTTGATATTTTATCGCTCATTAAAATATGCAACATTATTGCCATTACTCCTTGCCTTGCTCATTAAAGACAGCATATGAATCTCCCACGAGAAGGTGAATTATAAAACAGATTCAATTTAAAATGTAATATATGCAAATTAAATGCAATTTTATCAAAAGGCAAAATAAAAATTTACATAAAATTTATGTATTTAATTTAATGCAATTACTGTAAATTACAATATAGGAGCATGCACTTATTTTATAGTGGAACCGAATTAAATATTCCGACTATTTTTGTTGAAATTGCAATTTAATTTATTATTTTACCGTTATTTTGTTTTTTGTTCAGTCAGCAAACAAAGTGTGATTTTCATAGTCTCATTTATTGACCTCGTGCCTAAACATATTTAATGATATACTTTTATCATTCTATTTTAGATGTAATAATACGCTTTCATAAGCATATCTTACGTAAGTTTATTCTTTACTTTATCAAAACCGCACTCAAGAAACGCTTCCCAAAGACCGGTAAAATGCAAACTGAGTTTGACTACGTCACAGTACCATGCTATTATTTCTGAATTAATCGAGAATGTCTAATGTGAACTCAAAGACTAGGTGTAAGGAACCGTAAATTATACAAACATCAATATTTCAGTGACTCTGCAGAGTATATAAAATACCATAATTCCAAACCTCACGATTATTTTACTTATGCATATAACTTATCGACATATGTACATATGTACCTAAAGTAGATATGGCTAAAGAGGTATTAGATTTAATAGGTTCAATGTAATTAACTTAATACCTTTTCTTTTCAACCAAGGTTGCAGAAATATACATTCATGAAAACCGCGAAGGCGAACCCACATTATTTAGTTATCACCTAAATCTTCCTTCTTATTTTATCCCTGAAACTACTTGAGAGGACATATAAATTTGACTAAAAAAAGTAGGCATGACTGCAGCGTTAAAGAGACCATGAAGAAAGAATAAGATGCAAAAAAGGTCGCACTTGCACATAGCGCATGCAAAACCAAACGAAACATAATATAAACTGGGAAACATCCAATGAAAATATCATTCGACTTAATATAAATTGCCTTATATGCGATGAATCATTTGCCATTACGGCAGCACCTGTTACAATATTATTTTTTTATTACTATATTTTAAATAAAGGGAAATTTGTTACTATAAAATTTTAACTATAAATGCACTTTCCTTTTTAATTATTACTTTAATTTACTAAAAATATAAACTGAAAGATGAACTCAGGGTGTATAGGTTCGGAGCATGCTGGTTAAAATTTATTTCCGAGTCTCGTTGTTATGAAAAGGTGCAAAATAAAATATTAGAAATTTAAAATTATTCTATTTAGATTTACTTCCAACAAAAATTAAGTTTGAAACTTAAGATTCTGTTGAATGTTCTTGGTGATATCTGCCCTTTAATCACCTTATGGTTCCTCCGAGCTTCCTGGATAATGTTACTGAAAGTTGCTGTAGTACCTAAGATCTATCCTGTGACGTCACTGGAAGCTGTTCTGGTAAGGCGAGTGCATGTGGACTCAGTAGCATGAATAAAAACAATACAAGGTAGTTAAAGAGTTTACCAAGAATGTTGTTATAACTCTGTCTCAATTTGGTGGAGAACGTGGCTTGTCTTAGCTTAGGTTTTTAATTTAGAAATTGACAAAAGATAATCAGAAATAACTCTTACCAATTAACAATGCTGAAAAATGCCAAAACACACTGAAGGAAAATTATATTTAATTAATTATGCCTCCGCCAATTTACACAGAGTTGTGTCTGTAAACAATTATGTTTTCAATAAGACAGTGAACAGATTAAAACTAATAAACAAAATAAATAGCTATCTAAGCTGAGATATAATATTGTCATGAACAGTATTTCAATTGAGAAAAAAAACAGTTATAATAATTAGCCAAATCAAAAGCGAAATCAATAAATTTACACAGGAAATCAGAATTCAATCATTGCCTGAAAGCTACTTTCTAACTCAAAAACCAAGATAACTACAAATTTAAATACAAATAAAAAAACAAAGCTATTGAGAAGGTGCTTTTTAAATATCTTGAGGGACGATAAAGTACTTATATAGATCGAACAATAACTAACTAAGCTTAACTCTAATCCCACATATAACCCATAACAACCGATAGCGATACTACAGAAAATTAGACTGGGTATTCTACACAATAGACGGATTTGGTTATTAACTTCTAAAAGTTGCTACCTCCAACTAGAAGCTAAATGTGAACTCTACAGGCCAATATGATCGATTCTATCAGTTGGGTTGCTTAACTAAAACCGAAATTTAATAACCCCTCTTTTGTAGGATCAAGTCCTTTCTTCTCTTTTGAAAAAGTCTTAAACTCCAAAAAAAAAACAATATTCTATATCCATGCTCTACATGCAAAAACATACCGCATGGCTAAAGACAACGTGGTATATGAAACGATACCAGGCGGGCACTACAAACTACAACAGACAACGCTTGTCCATATACCGCTTTAAATATCGGTTTAATTCAAATGATTTACAAATTAAAATAAGATATCTATAAACGGGATATCAGATATTCACGTGTAAATGGCCGATGCTAATTCACGAATTATCACCCGTAATGTTACACGCAAATTAAAAGCTTAACAGCTTTATTCTCCTTACAGACTTTTAGATATAAGAAAACTTACAATAAAATCAAATAACATAAGAAATAAAGAAAATTAAGAGCCTACCTTCTCAGCCTTTTCGATCTGGTCG
The DNA here is from genome assembly GCA_016904865.1 of Pissodes strobi. Lineage (NCBI taxonomy): Eukaryota > Metazoa > Arthropoda > Insecta > Coleoptera > Curculionidae > Pissodes > Pissodes strobi. Next base: position 118,402 of record MU183015.1, on the reverse strand, counting down.
CCGGTACAAGATAGCCAAAAATCATGTCCTACCTTTCAATCAGAATCATTTCTTAAAAAAAAATTGCACAGACGCGCAGTCGTCACAAATGTTTTACTGTACTGCCGTATGAAGTGACGGATTTCAAGCATATGAGCTGCATATTTGAAATTATTTAAAATTTTTAAATAATATATTCTACTGCTGCATTTATGTAAATTCCACCAAAATATTAATTTTCATTTTGCAATAGCTAAATAATTATCGACTGACTTATTTAAAAGACAAAAAATAGTCTTAAACGAACTGGATAGGCAACACAAGAATTAATTATTTATTAATATTTTCATACTGTAAGCAGAGTTTTCCACACTGTTACTACCGGGTCGGTTCAGACAGTAATTTAAAATAGGTTAAGGATGAAAAGTTATTATTTTAAACCAAAAATAAATACAACTAAAGGCAAAAGAATTTCGTTACGGCCAATTGTCGCAGAAAATTCGGCGAATTGTGGCATTCTGCAAATCGTATTTCAGTCAATTGACATACACCCCCGAACAGACTATGTTTCCCACCTATCACAGTTAATACAAAAGAAAGCAGCTCGAAATAGTTCATCTGACATTTGCGGACTTACAAAACACCTACGATAGCGTTCTATTGAACAAGATGTGAGATGAATTTTCCTTGTACAATAATCCTCACTCACATTCTAGGACATATCTATGCAGGGTCGCTCTTTGTGACAAATATTGGTAGCTCATTTATTTAGAGCATTGCTATGACGAACGGGCTCCTGAAGGATGTGCTACATAACTCTTAGCCTAATTTGAATATACGTAGCGATAACTCTAAGAGAATGTAAAATAAAAGTAAATTAAATATCCCCCTTTCAGTTAAACAATACTCTCCTTCATACGTTCCATTTTGCTAATGATCAGGTCGTAATTCCAAATGACATGGCCGGAATTGAATACATGATGCGGAAATTAATACAGAAATACTCAAAATGGGGGATATACGTTAACGCTGATAAGAAAAAATTGGTTTTAGAGTTAAACGATATTACTATAGAAAATAACCTGTAAATTAAGGCTTGCAACGATTAAATTAGTATTTAGGAGTAACTCTTCATAAAGCAGGTCCCGATAGAAAAAAGGTTAAGTAGAAATATGTAAGGAATATAATATATGATATCATAATAGTATATTGCGAACTAAGAAAATATCTAAAAGCAAAAAAATTAGCATATGCGAGGTCATGCTCAAGAGCAGAAATGTGGAAAATAACAGAAATATGTTCATAGAGACTTGAGCTACTTGTCAAGATAATCAGAAATTCTTTCAGCATTTCCAGATTAAATCAAAATGAGGATATTAAAAATTGCTGGGAAATAAGAGAAACGATCAGAAAGATATAGAAAGGAACCAGCAATCAGATACGATTACGTAAATTGAATGGATACTGGATATTTTTGTAATCTTATTTTTCTAATTTCATGTCGATGTCGGTTCAATTATTTCCATAGTATTAAGAAATTGGAACACACTTTACAAGACTTCATACGTAAATATATAGAATATGCAAAGGTGATCTATACTTGAAAAATATTATATAAACATTCAAGTTAATTTATAAACAACGCGAGCGAACAGCGCAGGCAATTACGAACCTTCAAGTTGCAATGGTTAGCAGAATTTATAATTTAAATAATCAAGCAGATTATCAGCCCGAGAGGCACAACAAATATTTTACCTCACCTATTCCACTTACCTACTGCAGTCCACACTGACGTAGTAGGAATCTAACCAAATTCTTATGTTTAGACCCAACTAAGGAAGTGCAGTTCAGAGGAACCTATTTCTTGAGAGATACATGCCTAAAAATTACTAATGTCAAATCTAGGATAAGTCTGTGAAAATTCTAAGTCCAGTGACTTAAAGGTAAACAGTTATAGTGCCTTAAAATGCTGAGTGAAATTAAGATAAATCAAAAACCTTAAATAATTATTATCTCATTAAATCACAACACCGCTCCTAAAGAACTTTATTATAATACAGCGGCTAAGACCTATAAACAATTCAGACCAAACCTCAACCGAAAGCACATGGGAGTTTTAGTAATTGGGTATAGTGTAAACTCATTACGTCTCTAACCAGTAGGCGTTGTTATTGTTTTCTTATTAAGTCTGTGACCAGGAGACGATGATATTGTTTTACCACACTGCCTTCTTTATTATCTCTTCTCACCTGACGTAGATCGATCGATAATCTGAGCTATATAACCTGCACGCCATTTCAAGCGTGACGTCACCAGTAACTAAACGTGACAATATTTTTTTAAATTCAGATTATTACTAAAGAGAGGGTAAACGTTAACCTGCGCTAAGATACAGTTATAATTAACTGAATAATATTAAGCACATAGAGGAGAGTATGCATAAGTAAAATATTATTAGGATCCTCTATGCCCCTTTCCCCTCTAGATTATATTTCAATGGACGCTTTCTCATCGTAGTAGTAAGCCACCAGAGCTCTCGTTTAAAACAAACCCTTTTCCTGTTTTTTGTTAAGATTTTATACACAAAAATCTGTTTTGCGACACGAGGCAACCAGTTGGCTTATGCGATTAATACCGTAAGAACAAATGTTATAAACACGTTATATCTCACTTTATGCTTTGCCAGAACATGATAATTATTATAGAAACTTTTCTAAACTCTTCGTCAACTCCGCCGCTCTATCGGATTTTTAGTTTCCTTAAAATATTCTGCCCCCTAATGATAAACTACCGTTTGCAAAATATTATGACCAATTCTACTCTATTTCGATAGTTGTTGATTGAGAGATCTAGTATATTGGCTTTAAGTTAGCAGCCTGTCTGCTGAAATTTCCTTCTAAATTAACTGTAAATCTGCAAATAGTGATGGATGTTCTCGCATCTTCATTTATCAGATTGCCCGGAAGTCCGAGCTTATCCTTCCCATGCCCGCAGCACGCTAAGTTAACCTCAAAGAATGTTGCTAAAAGCGTTTATATTAGTCCCTTAACGGGCTATTTAAATCGTCATCGGTTTCTCTAAGTGAAATGAATTTAGATGTTTTCTTTACTCTATAAATAGAAAATGGTCTGTTTATTTATTAGGGTGGGTGAGATTTTCTTGTAAAAATATCGGCCCATCAATATGATGATGGAAGAATACAAATTTATTCAGCTATGTTTGTTAATACTGCCAAGTTCTTTGTGAGCTTCCAGTTTTATTTATTTATCTTGATTTCAGATTAGATAAAACTGGAGTGAATGAAGTTAAGAAAATTTTTAATTAAAGATGTGTAGGTTAGAATGTATTCTAAGCGTGCAAATTAAGCACTAGCCCAAAGACCGATGAGTAGGGGGGAGTTGGTTGATTTTATTTATTTATTGTTATGACAGTCTAAAGTTGACGTATCGCAAGATTAGTTTTTATCAAAAGTTAAATAAAGACTAACTACTCAATTAAAGATAAAAGGATTGCTATGTGAGATGACATATTTGTTGTGCCAATTAACTTAGAAACTAACTAATTATTGCCAAAATGTTCACCATTAGTGGTACAAAGGATAATTACCTGTCATAAAACAAGTAAGACACACAATTGACAATAACAATCATCTCTTATAAAACAAGCAATACCTACAAATGATAGTAACTAAAAATTACCAAAACATACTCATGTTAAGCTCACCCTTTTCGGTTTAACAAAAAGCACCCGTGCAACTGTTATTAAAAGCTTTATATTTGCTTTAAGTTAAAGTAAAAAATAATTTATTTTAAATTATTAAGAAAAAACAAGTCTGAAACTGTGGCCTCTTCAGAGAAGCGCGGTTTACTAGATGAAACATTATCTTTGCAAAAGAAAAAAAAATAAAGGTTCGAAGGTTGACTATAATGCAGTATAAATTAACCAGCTATTAAAGTGTATGAAAAACAAAGCTTGTCTTTTTGATTTGACAGTTTGATCTCAGAACAGGAACTAGTGGGCAACTCTCCATCCAGGCAACTCCCAGAAGGAAACGTACACAACCCCTGATCAAGAGGGATTTCTTTGAAAGAAGAAGGTCTATACTACGTCTACATAACCGATGAACTTAATGGGCTTCTTCGGTAGAGGACGTACTCCTCTCGTAATAAACAAAAAACGCAAAACATCAACATATTCAAAGGATTTGCTTAATAGTGAAACAGGCCGTCTTCCCTAGGTCTGCAAGTTAACAAAGAAAAATTCTAAAATAATAAAATTCGCAAACAAAATTTAAATACACTCGGTATTACAAAAAAGGTTTAAAAACGCACTGTTACATGTAAACTATTGAGAAGCAGGTAAAAAGGGGTAGAGCCGGGGATATACGGTATACTTATTTGCGTCTCTTTTTAATACATTTTTTTAATGTGTGGGATCGGAATTTTAATAGTTTCTTTTCGCATCCACACAACAAATAAGGACTTTTTCATATAAAAAGCCGCAGCAAAAAACAGAGAGGGATCTGGCTAGAGACTGGTTCTATTCCACTCGCTAAGGCATGAGACTGTATTCCTTTTTCAAGTTTACATATATTTTCAAATTCACTCATTTTGGCTAGACCGCGACTGGTCCGATTTCACTCGCTGGAGTTTGAAACTGGGTTCCCATTTAAATTACCACATATTCTGACATCCACTCGCTTCAACTAGAGACTACTTTCTCACACACCTTGTATAGTTTCTTAATTATATGAGAATTTGGGCATCTCAGTAATTTGCCTGAGCCAAATGAAATTAAGAACAAATCCTAAAACATCAGCCATAGGCGCAACTCACAGGGGAGTGGAGACGGCCTCCTTACAAATACGTAAATTCTTTGGTTTCACTTAATTTCTTTATGATCTAATATGTAGACATCATTTTAAGGGAGGGCCGACTGATTCTCGTAAATTACAGGATTTTGATTAGGTTCCAGACGAGGAGGTGATTGTGGCAAAGTATTCAGGTAAACCTTAACCCTCTTGTCTCCGAATAACAGCCGAATAACAAGTTGGGCTAATAGTGGTAAGATCCTTAAACAACACAACTAAGGGTACAATGGTCCTACGGGACACGAAAAGAGCTTACGGGCCACGAAAACAATCCTTCGGGACCAGGGTTTTATTGCCAATATTGACTGACCACTTAAGAAATTGTAATCGTTCAAGATAATTGTTTCACGAACATCAACTTTAGAACCTACTACCAAATAACGACAATTTAACAGGGTCTTAACCAACAGTGGCGATGAATCATTCACCATTGTTACGATCCCGTCCAAAGAGCCTTGGCCTTTAGGAACAACGAATGTGCCTTGGGGCAGGGGCGTTTCAATACTTAAAGAAATGTTTGAAGGCAGTGAGAAACAAATACAAAATAAAAATCAATATTTTATCTGTTAAGGGGTTTTATCTGCGTAAAGCGCCGAAGTCAGCTAGGCTGCCTTACAGGATAAGCGAAACAAGGCCTCCGTCAGGAGAAACATTAGCAACTATTGACGAGCAGTTGCAAAATCGCGATGTATAGATAAAAGGTAACTCACATGGCAATAGAATTGAAGCCATGCGCCAAATAAATAAAACAACAACACGCATTGAAATTAATAAAATTGAATGCAATATTATAGAAAATCAATTCAATATCGAAATAATATGGCATTTTATGATAGCATAAGCTCATATATAACTTCATGAAGTAGCAATTACAAGATAAGGTAAGGTCAATCCAAAATGACATATTGTGAGTTTGTTTTCATGGTTGTTTTCGTTCCCTTTTACTATTGAAAAGCTCTGTCCTGATAAATTCTGGCCACTACCAGAGATAATCCTACAAATATTAAACTCATAGTTTTTCTGACTCCATAAGCAAACGCTGTTGGAGAAGTTGAAAAACACACAGAAAATACTTGTATAAACCGCACTATTATTTTTATATTACTCTCCAATGAATTGAAATATTTTATAAATTTATTTGTAGAGTGTCCTCTAGTCAAACCTTTAATGATTACTAAATGTGACAATATGCCAGTCCATAAACGGCATACATGTATAGCATACATTAAATTGTGCTTATTGGTAGGACAAGGATAATTCAAATTTTTTTGCAACTCTCTAATTTTCGCCTCTCCACTGCTCCGCTTTAAGTACTTAGGAAGTTCTAAAACCACATATAGCGTGACACAATTTTCTATTCGTCTAAAATACACTCGAGAGATGCCATAATACACATCCAAAGCATTCCTTTTAGGAAGCTTAATAAAAAAAACTCTTACTTATATCCTTTTAACGCCAAAAGCATGCTACGCATTTCTTCCATTAGGTCGAAATATAAAATAATGAATGTGCCGACCTTTTACCAGTGTATATGTATTTTTGTTAGTATTTCTTGTGGAAAAGTGCGCCAAAACCCATAAAATATCAGAAGGTTCACAGCTGAGGCGACGAAATTATATAAAGTTGTTAAGCTTTATAATAAAACATATTTTAGAGAACAAATTCTACTAGAATTGTAAAATAAGACTATTTAGGGATAAATCAGCCCTTTTTAATTTCGTTTTATAAAATTAAAAAATAAAATGATTTTCAAATTAGAATAGATATCTAAGTTAAAAGTAGCCAACAGGCTTTCGTTTATCAGAGCTCACTACTATTTTATGGTAGCTAACATGGTGAAATGGTCAGAGAATTAGTGTATACTTAATTACTAATTAAAGTAAAATTTTATTTATTTTATTTTTTTTAATGCCTATAATATTCCCGTGAGGATACCGTGAACTATTATATGGCTTATACCGTCACGTTGTAGAAGTATCGAAACACTTGGTGCACTTCACGACACTTTTTAGACAACGCAGTAGTGTAGAACTACAATAACTACTACTTTTGTGGCTCTCCGGCCGAGAATCGAACCCGGATCTCCTGCGTGATATCTAACAATCTACTATTAAAAATTGTATTCATTATTTTTGCAATTTGATTTATTTTTCATTCAACAAAGAGGAATTGGCCACTTTTCTTTATGGAATTTGTTGAAATATTGATTTAATTTCATAGTAAACGCACACATAAGATTGATATCATCATATATTGGTCATATTATAAAGTATGTCACTATTTCTCCAAATAGTTCCGATTATAATCCGCGTGTTTTGACGATAACCATTTATTTCAGTGTCTTCCGGAAAGGGAGAAGAGGGTCACATATATGCCTGTCTTAAGCAAAAGTAAATATTTAGCATTAAGTGAGTTGCAGGAGCTCAGACTCCCATTTTGGATAGATAACGTGCTTGTCAATATCATTAAACCAGTCACGGCGTTTTGCTTGTATGGCCTCATGATAACTTAATCTTGTGAATTACAAACCATGTGTGGGTGTACCCTAACTCCAAGGTATCCTATGTCTATTTGTTGACCAGATTCCTAGACGGTCTGTCCTTGCTTTCCTTGTTTTTATAAGATTGGGAACGTTTTTTGCGGTATTAGTTGATTCAAATTTCTCCTTATTTTAGCGGGTTAGAAGAAGGGGGAATACTTTTCTCCACAAATGAAAATGCCAATCTTTAGTTCAAGAGTTATGCATTTCGATGAGTTCACTCATCATCATCAGACTCATTTTTGTATAAGAGAAATACATTAAAATAACAAAAGTACGTCAAAATTACAATAAAAGTCAAAATTATACAGAAAATTTTGAAAAACTCACCACACACTACTTAGCTACAATGTTGTATGTTTACATAGCAAACAATGACAAAGGAAATAAATAAATTAACAAATTGGTACACGTCGCGACATCTAGTAAACACAGTTAAAACGAAGGTTTTTAAACATTGAATTAAAAAGAAGGAATATATAACGGTGAAGGCGGAACATGCTCGAATTATCAATGATAGGAGACAGAGTACTATAGTAGTAATACCCCGTATTTGGTGGAAATGAAAATACTCTAGGGCAGATTAGTTAAGAAAGGGGTAAGTTTAGACAGAAAAAGGGGGAGGGGGGGGGGGGGAAGGGTGAGAAATTAGTATTTGTCAAGGAGGGTATTAATTATTTATTTATTGGAATTCGGTAGGCTGTGTGGACTTAGGGAGTTAAAAAATAGATTACTATCAAACTTAGTCTGTTCATTAACACAAACATAATCTGGTGATTTTATGGCCTTGTTAATTTCAAGGATTTCTAGAAGGTCCATCTTTAAGCCTTTCTGGCAAACATGAAGAACTTCCGCGTCTGCCTGCGGTACGAATCTATGTCTGGCCTCGATAATATGGTTAGCGAATTGAGAAGAAGTACTAGTAATAAACTTATTTATTTATTCAATTAGTTTAGTGTGTTCTTTTACCCTTGTTTCAATTCTCCTTCCGCTGGCTGGAATATTATCTTTGGTGGTAACCAGGTGTTTAGATAAGTTGTTTGAAGTACGGTAGCACACACACAATTGTTTATCCGAATCCCTCAAAAAACTCTCAGCAACTTGGTTGGATAATTTATCAAAATATGTAATACTTCTGTATACTGTTACTTT
>MU183015.1:36820-84862 GCA_016904865.1 Pissodes strobi | reverse complement strand
ATTTTATTTTAAGCAACATTTTACTTGTTCGAGGTAACTGTTTAAAATCTGATAATAAACTTTTGAAGAACAGTAAATCTTCATCATCAGAAGTTTATTTTTTTACATTGTATATCCAAGAATTTTTCTCTGTAGGTGTCAACTCTTCTTTTTTCTTTCAGTCTCCTTTACCATCGGTTTTGCATTGGACACTGTTGACACTTTAACAGCTTCTGTATTAGAAAGTACTATGCTTTGTTCATTCTCTGTTGTCTCATACACAGAAATATCAGGAACAATTGGGGGAGGTTCTTGAGTCTGCGAATCGAAGTTTGAATCTTTCTCATACTCATTTGTGTATTTACTCTGAGATTGTTGAGGGCCTGGGATTATTTGATAAGATCCTTGATCACTGGATTCATTATTTGCAGAATCATCATTAGAAACTATTTTTTTTTAATTAGTTGCTCAAGGCCTGGTATTCATGATATTTTGCAGAAAAAGCCATCAGCTTAAAATATGGCCATTCAGTTGAAAAAGATCTTAAAGAAAAACAAAACATGCTGTTTAAAATAAGTAATATTTATTAATAAAAAGGGTTTACTACTTACCATTAAAAAACTTTCGCCTACTTCTTGCCATAATTTGTTACTAATAACTTTGTTTTTATGTTCTTTATGTCTAGGATACCATAAAGCGACATTTTTATTAACACAACTAATTATTTTACACTAAATGACATTACTTCTTGATTATAATAAAATTAACATGTCGAGTCTACGACAAAGATCGCAAAACACTCTACACTTCCAAAATCGAACTGATTTGTTTCCAACTTCTCTTGCGTTTAGGGGAAGAAGCACGGGAAACAGGCTTTTTATGTGGCCACTTGCATTTATTTGTATTGCGTTGTTTCTAGTTATGAAACACGCTCCAAAAGTTTAACCTGTTCAAATATTTCAAAACGCTTTACTCGTTTTCTGTGTGGCCGTACCCTTAGCCTTTAGGTACAACGGATGTGCCTTGCGCAGGAGCGTTTCAGTGCTCATCTCAAAAATAAATAAAGGAGACAAATGTTCACTCAAATGAAGATTTACTATATCACACTTAGAACACTTGCCTTTCATATTGGTAGCTACATAATCAAGAGCACTAGCACCAGTTAAAATATTGATATTTTCACACACTCTTGTAGGCTCACTCACAATTACGACCATCTGAACTATTTTATCGAGCCTATATTTTTAATTAAATAATTGACAATTAGGCAATGTATCCAAAAACACTGATATTATCAGTTGTTTGTCGATAGCAGCAAAAAATACAAAATTTCCTATACCTAGGTTGCCGCACATACTTCAATATGTATTAGCTCTTTAACCCTGCTACACCGTTTCAAAGAGCCCTTTATAGCACTTTTTATCAACATAAGTGATCCTCCATGCTTATCATTTTACCTAGAGAAAAAAGGGCGAGCTCGTAATTCCTTGCCTGTAGATCAGCAGCTTCTAATCCAAAGCTCAATTAAACAGTTTATGTCAAGATCATCAGAATTTAATATAATAAAATATTGTGAGTGAGGTCTGAGGCACAAACCCTGTCATCATTACTATTTCAGCTTGTCCCACAATATCATTCACTACTTCGTCATTACACTTAAAATTATTAAGACTATTTACTTATTTACTATCCTCTGTACTACTTCTACAATATCGTGGTCTACATTTATCCAGCTATAGCTATACAGTGTGTCCAAAAAAGTATGCAACATATAGGAAACTTCTTTATTATTGGATTCTCAGAAAATTTTATTCTTCATAAAAGTTGGTGCTTGCCCTAAAACAGTAAACGAGGATTTCAAGTTTTACGTACTGCTTTTAGTGCGGACGCAAATGACATTTTTCCGATATCGCGTTAAGAATAAAGTACCTTAATTTATAAATACAGCAAAATCATACAAATTAAAAAGGTAATTTAAATATGAAATTTGAGTTAAGTACATCAATTTTTAATTTCCCTTTTTTTTTCTCGATTTTTTTCTCAAACGTTACGCCATCGGTGAATGTTTTGTTCTTTTGTTATTAGTGTACTTGCCAAGCAACTTCAAAATTTATTTAAAGTAGACATTAGTTACATAGTTGCATAATGTTTCAGTTTTTACAGAGATAAAAGCCAGTTTAAGTATCAGTGTGTTGCAAACACATTTAAACAATTTTGGTCTAAAATAATTGTCCACAATAATTATTACAAAATACAATTGGAATGACTGACTCAATAATAATTAATTTCATATGTCAGAGCGAAGTAAAATTATTGCTATTTATTTGTTTTTATTCCAAATGCATGGCCTACTCTTCAAGACTAAATATTTTATAATATGGCTTTTTAGGATACTTGGGCATATTTTACTCATCGGGTGCAAAAGATAAATAAATTATTAGTTGTTTTATATGAAATGAAAAGAGTTGGGTCTATTCAAGATTTTAAGTGGAAAAAATTTTGAATCAAAAGTGTTTAAATGTGTTTGCAACACACTGATGCCTAAACTGGCTATTATCTCTGGAAAAACTGCAACATTATTCAACTATGTAACTAATTTCTATCTTTAATAAATTTTCAAGTTACTTGGCAAGTATACTAATAACAAAAGAACAAAACATTCTCCAGTGGCGTAACGTTTTAGAAAAAATCGAGAAAAAAAAAGAAAAATTAGAAGTTGATGTACTTAACTCAAATTTCACATTTAGATTACTTTTTTAATTTGGTAGAACTTTTCCTTATAAGATTTTGCTGTATCTTTATAAATTAAGGCACTTTATTCTTGACGCGATTTCGGAAAAATGACATTTGCGCCCGCACTAAAAGCAGTACGGAAAATTTGAAATACTCATTTACTGTTTTAGGGCAAGCACCAACTTTTATCAGGAATAAAATTTTCTGAGAAACCAATAATAAAATAGTTTCCCATATGTTGCATACTTTTTTGGACACACTGTATATGTCATTATGACCTATGTTAAATTGAGTATTAACATTAGGCAATTCAGTAAAGTAAAGTTTGTAACATTTTAAATTTCGTATATTTAAATTAATCTAAATTTGGTTCATATAAAGTACATTTGAAATGTTTTCAAATATTTAATCGAATTTCGACATCACCATCTTTCAGTTGTACCTTAAATGCAGTAAATTTATAGCCTGCTTCAACATTTTTAACACGGGACGGTAATTCGTACCGAGTCTGTGACACGGAGTAGTACCGCGAATATCCAAACTAACGTTGGTGCTATTTCACTGACCTAATTGTACTAGAATCATTGTTATGATTTATTAATTTATTTAATTATCCTTGGTTATGGTTCGCATAGTCGTTAGCTAGTTGGGATAGGATCATCTATTGCTTCTTTTCTTATTTGGTCTCGAAATACGTATTTAAATGTGCAAAATGTTATACTGCGGGTTTAGTACTAGTGAGTTTAGTACTTTTGAAGTTTTTTTTTGAAGGAACACTTGGTCGAGGTCGATGGGCCACGGCCATGTTACTTTTCGACGGTCATTTGGCAGGAGTGGTTAATAGCTCCATATCTGTCATTTTACAGACCATCTTTATGGAATTTTGAGCGAAAACCACATAAATAGGTGCTTGTATACCTTATCTTTAGTTACCTGTGTGTATTTTGATCAATTAGTCACAAGGAACCTAATTTTCTTCACTGAAGGATTTTTACCTATTGGACTTAGGATAGTCATATGGAATAGAGGTTCCATACAGCTGTAAAATCCTTTTTAGTAACCTAACATCTTGAATTGAGGTAAATATTAAACAGTATTTAAACAATGTGTTCATGAACTTAATATTCTTAAAGAAAAAAACTTATATTTTCCCTTAAAGTAGTCTATATGGCTAGATTCCATTAAATTATGTTATCTTCTAGTTGCAAAGTGGTTTTAATAACTCTAATTAAGCTTAAAATGTTATCTTTAATGTAACAGTCTGTAGATTGGAATTTTTTCCATTAGATTTCTCACTGATTAGCCCACTGTTATCAAACTTCTACCTAAAACATAGTTTTTCAAGCTTTAGTTAAACTATAAATATCATTTAGGGCTAACCTACTAATTATTTTCACAATTTATAGTAATTTTGCTATTCGTACTGTACTGGGTTTTGTTACATTGTTTGTATTTCCTGTGTAGCCACATTTTGGGTAACTCCACCAAATTTAATTGTAAAGCATTACAGAGATTTGTCTTTGTAAAAGGAAATTCTCATTTGGAGATTATCAATATCTTATATTATTATATTATATATTTCTGATATTATTACAAGATTATAATAAGGGGTTCTTCTTCTTCTTTCGCCTTTCAATTCGTCCAACTTTGGACATAGGCTTCCCCTAGTTTTTTTCCAATCGTTTCTATTTTGTGCTTTTTGTTTCCAATGTATTCCTCCTATTTTCTTTATGTCGTCTCTCTATTTCATCTGGGGTCTTCTTCTTGCTGTCTTTCCAGTCCATGGTCTCCATTGTGATATCGTGGTATTCCACCTATTATCCTTTTGTCTGGCGTTATGACCTGCGAAGGCCCATTTTAGGCTGGCTATATGTTGACCTGCTTCTTTGATTTTGTTTTGTTTCTTATCCAGTTATTTTGTTTTTTATCTTGTAATTTAATTCCCAACATTGATCGCTCCATGGCTCTTTGGGTTTTCTTTATTTTATCGATGTTTGCTTTAGTCAAGGTCCATGTTTGGCAGGCGTATGTAAGAATTGGAGAAATGCACTGGTCAAATACTCTGGTTTTTAGGTACTGTATTTTCTTATAATCTAGGACCCATTTTAATTTTCCAAATCCTGCCCAGGCTAATCTGACCCTTATTTTTACCTCCGCTGTTTGGTTCTCCTTGTTTATTTTTATGGTTTGTCCCAAATATATATAATCATTGACCGCTTCTATAATGGTGCCGTTTAGTATTACGTTTCTAATTTCTTGTGTGTATGTCATTATTTTTGTTTTGGCGTAATTAATTTTTTGACCTACTTTTTCGGATTCCCTTGTTAGTTCAGCTAGCATAGTTTCCAGTTCTTCGAAAGTAGATGCTATTATTACTACGTCATCTGCATATCTCAGGTGGTTTAGTTTCTTTCCATTTATATTTATCCCCATGTTTGCCCAATCCATTGCTCTGAAGACGTCTTCCAATGCTAATGTGAACAATTTAGAAGAAATAAAATCTCCGTGCCGCACTCCTCTCTTAATTGGTAACGGTTTTGTAATTTTTTGTAATGGCATTGTCATTGTTGCATTCTTGTAAATATTATGTATTAGCATTCTGTATCGTGAGTCTATTCTACAGTTGTTATTGATAGCTTTTTCTATTGCCCGCATTTTTCATAGTCGACGAGCGCTAAGTACATGTCTAGGTGATATTCATTAGCTTTCTCTATTAGTGTCCTGATTGTTAGGAGATGACCAGTGGTGCTGTATCCTTTCCGGAAAACTGTCTGTTCCTGGTTGATATGAGTCCATTTTATTTGTTAGCCGGTTGTTGATTATCCTTGTAATCAGTTTATAGGTTTGCGACAGCAATGAGATGGACCTGTAATTTTTTAAGTCCTGTTTGTCGCCTTTTTTAAATAACAGAATTGTAAGGCTTTCGTTCCATTCTTCAGGTATTTCTCCTTTGTGTAGGCATTGGTTAAAGAGATTTTTTAATATTTGCATAATTTCTGCTTTCCCTTCTTTTGACATTCCAGCAAGAATTCCATCAGGTCCGGGTGCTTTATTATTATTTAATTGGGACAATGCAGCCTCTATTTCATAAATTTCTATTTTTGTTAGTGTTTCCGAGTTTACGTTCATGATTCTTTTCTTAATATATGCTTGTGTACTAATGGTTACGTCTTTCTTTGAGATATAGAGTTCTTTATAGAACCTTTCTACTTCTTTCGATATCTTATTTGTTTCTCTTAGTTCCTTTCCTGTTTCGTCTCTTACTGAAATAAATCGTTATTTTCCTAAATTCGGTCGCAGGCATTTTAGGCCCCTATTTCTCTCAATTACTTTCTCGATTTCATTTTCATTATGTTTTCTTAGGTCTTCTCTTGTTTTTCTTCGAATAAGTTTGTTCAGTTCGACGTACTCTAATGTGTTTCTTTTATTTTCGCTTATTAGTTTTCACCTATTGTTCATCAATTTGATTGTCTTATTATTTAGTCTATTTTCTTTTGCTCTCGTTTTTTCGGCCCTTTTCATTCCTACTTTTAAGAGTTGTTCTTTTAGTTCTTAAGATTAATAATATCTAGCTATTCCGTTTCTGACTGATGTTCATGGTTATTTCTTAGAATCCGTCTATAGTCCTCCGCGTTTTGCCTTATTTTGTTGTGGTCGATTGCCGATAGTTATTTTTATTGTTTTCTTTTTCTCAAGTTTGTTTGTTGCTATTTTGGCTCTTAGTATACGGTGGTCGCTGTGGGTTAAGAATTTATTAAGTGTAGTTACGTCTTCAAAGATTTCTTTGTTTTGCAAAGGAAGTAGTCTACGTCATTTTTTGTCTCTCCATTTGGGGAAATCCATGTCCATTTTCGATTTGGTCCTTTATTAAAATATGTATTTATTGCATGAAGGTTTTGTTGTTCTAAATAGTCAATTAGTTTTTCACCTCTAAGATTTCTCGCTCCAAGTTCATGATCTCCTATTTTATTCTATGATTCTTCCGTTTTCTTTCCGATTTTTGCGTTGAAGTCTCCCATAATAACTCTTGGTTTTATAGTTGTGTCTTCTATTGCCGTCGTGATGTCCTCGTAGAATTGGTCGACTTCCTCTTCCTCATGTATTGGGGCATATACTTGAATTAGTTTTATTCTTGTTTTCCTGTTAATTTCTATTATTATATATTCTACTCTGTCTGATATGCCCTTATACTTGACTACGATTTGTTAAATGTCCTTTTTCATTAAGAACCCGATTCCACCGTATGTTTCATTCTCTTTTTCTTTGTAATAGAGGCGGTTTCCTGAATCTAGTTCTACACACGTTTCTCCTCTTCTTTTAACTTCTGATAGTCCTACGATGTCCCATTTGATTTTACTTAATTCCTCTTCGAGCTCGTACAGTTTTTCATTCTGAGCCATAGATCTGATGTTATATGTCGCTATGTGTATTGTATTTTTCTCTTTCTGTTTTCGTTGTCTCTGATTTGTCTTTGCCGAGCTTTTGCCTCCCCAGAATCCGTGAGGCTGATCGGGTATCCGATGTGCAATTCCGGATTTCTCCTACCCACCCGGGGTATATCTCTTTGTTTTAAGTTCAACATTTTCTTTAGGGGGGTATTTGGCCGTCAAACACCACGCTGGAAAGACGGGTTGGTGAGTTGTAGATTTCAGCCGTCCAATCTGGGTCAGACGCTGTTTGCAGCCGCCCACTCTGGGTCAGACGCTGCTGCTAGTTTTGGTCCACCCCGGGTAATTGATTTGCCCGGTACCACCCATATCTGGGAGGCATTCCCCTATCCGCCACCCGTGGAGGCGCTCGATAGGGGACTAGCAACCCCACACGGGAATAAGGTGTTTTAATAAAGTTTTATCTCGCTGACTGAGGATTGTGGCAATGAACTTTACTCTCGCTTAAGTAATTAAGCACAAGCACAAGTAAAATAATATATATAATATTTTTAGTTTTTTTTCTGCTTTGGTTTACCTTTTCCACCCTTATTAGCTGTTTGCTAGCTTGCGGGCTTGTGGTGCTCATCATTCTCGCACCTTAGATTACATGACCAACCACTTGTGAGAAGTATTCAGTAGATACTGTTGGTGTAGATGGATAGTTGTTGAGACCTGGGTATGTGAAACCTATTTTATTTTTAATCAAATTGTACGTGAACATTCCAATGCAATAATGAACTTTTTATCTTTGGTAAATTAGTAATTGCATTCTTATTCAATAATTTGATTCGTAAGTGTAACTACGGTTTATAGATTTGATTGCTCTTATATTTGAAAGATACCTACATTTACTTACTAGAGCTTTTATGTTTGCAGAACTTTGCTTTTAAGCTAGTATCGTAGCCATAAGTAGTGATTTCTATATAGCAATTAGTTCTTATTACACATAAAGCCTCTGTAGTTGGTATATGATATACTGACTCAGGTAACTATCTGATATTGCTGCTTAACGATTCGTGATCACGACTTGCTGGGTTTACTGAGCTTCAAGCTATATCATTGTGCAACTTGTATCAATATCTACTATTAGCATATTTGAATAGCTATACGAGCCTTGAAAGCTTATAGGTTAGAGTATATATATTTGTTTTATTTTTGAAACCATCTAATAATTTTGCATACTAGTTGCTACTTTACCTTATGACTTGATATTTTGTCTCGCTTATAATAAGCATTTCGATTTTTGCCATCATTTAATACAGGCTGCTTGCTTGGGTTTTACGTACATAATTTTGTGGTTTTTACTTATTTTTATTTAATACCGCTTTAGTTACCTTATTGCCTAAACCTATCTTAGCTTTTCGAATTTTAGTTTGGCTTACTTATCATTTACGTTATTTTGAACTGACATTGAGGTGGGCTGATATTATTTGATTGATAGTTGATGATATTCTTTACTAATTCATTTGTTAATTAATTTCATTGGGTTGAGTTTACTATATTTAATTAATAGACAACAACTATTGTGTTACTTCAGTATCTGATTTGTTAATTGATTACCTTGAATTAATTTAACATTACTTAATGACTAGTTGGTGATTTGCTTCACTAATTAAGCTGTTAATTAGTTTCATTGAACTAATATCTCATTATTCGGTTAATAGTTGGTGATTTACTTCACTAATTACTCTGTCATTTAACTTCCTTGAATTCATTTTACACTAATTAATTTATTGATTGATTTATTATTATTTTTTAAAATTAATTTCATAATTTACTTCATTAACTAATTAGGAGTGACACCTAGCACATTATAGGCAGTTTGCAGTTCGACTAGTAATTTGCTAATTTTCAATTTATCATTTTATGAAGATACTACGTTTTCTTTAGAAAGTAGCCTTGTCCGCTCCGTTTTAAGCATATTAATATCATTGCGATTAGCTGTATCCGTCAATTTAGGAGCAGTTCCCTTAATTTTACGTCTTTTATAAAAGTTTGTTTGCAATATATGAAACCTTCCAGCGTATTCTTAGATTGGTATCATATAACTACCTACACGTTGACAAATATTTGACTGGTGAAATTCTCTGCTTTAAGTGTATGTTTGGTTTTCTTTGATTCGTTTGTATTATATCTCATATAAAATATATATGCCTCAGAAAGGAACCATGTGGGTGGCAGTCTTTGTATTTTCCTGTTCATTGTACGGTTTTGCTTTTATTAGTTTGGATTCAGGATTATTATGCTTTGAAAATAGTACGGATATTAAATGTATTACCTATTCGTTTCATTTTATCTCTCAGACCTTGAAAGTAAAGTGTAAGTTGAGTGGGTAGTTCTGAAATTTATTTGCTCAAACTCTGGAAAAGATTGGAATTAAATCACTTTCTTATTTGTAGGTACACTATTGAGCTCGCGGCCTTATATTCTTCTATTAAATTAAACGGCCACTCTAAAGATCCCAGATTGATGCGGTATTGAAAAGTTTTCTTGTCTTTTGGCCACTTCATGATATATTTCAGGTTGCCTCTAGTTATGGCTAGGTTGGCTTTATGTAACAAATATTTCATCAAGTAGTAATATCTTCCACAATGCGAACAATTAGATTGGAAGCCTGAAGCATACATTAAAGCAACTTGCAATTGCGAATTTCGCGAAACGTGTCGCTTGATATATCATAGAACCGTTCCGCCATAACATACGTCTTCAGTTTTTAAATTACTTAGTAAGTAATTGATAATTTAGGAGGTTATGTTGTTGCTGTTTATTGTTAAAAATACAAAAATGCTATCCAGAATATAGCATACAGTATTGGTTACTGTTAAGTTAGGGTTAAACCTAATTCCACGAATTTTCGAGTATGTACTGCTTTGGTTTACTAACCTCCAACTCGTTTATGTGCCCAATAAATGCCTCTATAAAAATAGAGTGATTAAACAGATGCCTCCAGGAGAACAGCTTCGAATATCTGGAAGCATCCTGAGCAGTCCTGGCAAATTACCTAGTAGAAGCGCCAAGCACATAGAAGACAAGACAAGACAAAACCAAAAAGTATAAAAGTGAACCTTAAAAGATGAACTGCCAGGTATGTAAACAAATTAAAGTAAAGAAGAAAGACGTTTTTAATTGTGATGGATGTGATCAATTTCTACGTAAGGAATGTGGAAATGTAACAGCATCGCAAGTGAAAGTACTGCAGCTTGATAAACAATAAAATTTCATGCTACGACTGCCTGCGTTGCATGAAATTTTATTGTCCAAAATGCCTCAAAGGAGAATCACTCGAACTGCTTTAAATATTGATAGAAAGCAAGGGAGCTATACACTGGCATCGGAAGTCAGATATCTGGGCATAACGCTGGACTGCAAAATCAAATGGAATAAACGCATTGAAGGAGTTGTAACTAAGACTACTAGGGCTCTCGTGGTGTGCCGAAGCCTTGCAGGAAAAACCTGGGGATGCAAACCAGAAATATTGCGATGGATGTACGCAATGATAGTAAAACCCATCCTACTTTACGGGTCGATTGTCTGGTTCAAGGGAACGGGAAAGCACAGCATAAAATCAGCTCTCAACAAAGTAAAACGCCTGGCGTGCATAAGCATAACAGGCGCAATGAAAACTTGTCCAACAGCAGCAATCGAGGCAACTATGAGCCTCGCACCTCTACACAATGTTGTAGAGGGAGCAGCTAGACAAATAATGAATAGAATCACAAGAGAGGGAGCGGGCGAGAGAGGATGGCATAGAAAGAGTGAGTTAACTTCCCTGACAAAGCATATACCACTTCTTGCGGCGACGACATGATCAAAAGAAAAATACCTCACGGTCGTGATAACAAGTAGAGAAGAATGAAAAAAAACACCTCTTTCATTCTCACATTGCAGCAAAATGCCATAAAAGGGTATACAGATGGATCAAGAACTGAACAGGGGATCCGAGCCGGAGCATTTGGGCCAGGAACCAAATTCTTCGAGGCAATGGGAAGACACCGAAACATATTGCAGGCGAAAATTAACGCCATAGGAAGATGTGCGCAGTTCAACCTCGATAAACACTATAGGAAGAAAGAGATTGTCATCTTCTCAGACAGTCAAGCAGCCATCAAAGCGCTGAGCTCACCAACAATCAGCTTCAGAATGGCATAGGAATGCCTAGATAGGCTAAACGAACTAGGCATGAATAACAAACTATCCCCTTAATGGATACCAGGACACGCTCGGCTAGAAGGCAACGAAAAAGCAGACCAATTGGCAAAAGTAGGAGCACAAACTCCGCTTTTAGGACTGGAACCTTTCTGTGGCATAGGAATGCACACCTACAAGGAAGAATTCACGAAAGAAGAGCGAACCAAGTGGATCAGTCTATCAGTTTTCCAGGGTTAAGGCAATCAAAGATGTTTCTAGGGCTTCGTCACCCAGGAAGATTACAAATCCTTTTAACACTGAGTAAGAACAATCCCCGCATCCTCACCGGCTTTCCTACTAAAAATTGAAAACGAGGACAGTTGCGGGTTCTGTGAGGAAGAGGAAACCCCGGAACATCTTCTCACGGAGTGCGAGGCGGTCGCAAACAGGTGAGTGGCCTGCTGCTTTTGTCAAAGCACTGAAGCTGGATGAGATATTCTGATCGAGAATCATATCAACAGAAGCACCAAGGAAGGGGGATCCAATAGATCCATACAGGTCGCAGTGTACTGTACTTATACCCCCAAGATCATTCATTCATATAATGAAGAAAAGATGGACATAATAAGAATGCTAAAAAATTAAACAGAAGAATTAAAAAAAGAGAGGACAACAATGTGATATAGTACAACCGTAAAAAACAAATACAGGAAACAATTATAATTTAACCTAAGGATACTAACAAAACAAATGAGAAAACGAGAAAATCAATCCCATGCAGTTTTGGAGTAGAAGTCGCAAAAATGAAGTGTGTTCGAGATGAGGGCGTAGCGACCAAATGTAGTAAGAACCAAAAAGGGGAAGTTAAAGATGTATGTGATAATACCAAGTCACCATTGGAACAACCTCAATATAATTGCAAATAAAGGGAATCCTAGGATAATAGATTTTAGTAAACAGAACTGGAGGATATAGATAAACTATTATAGAAAATTGTATTTCAAAATACTACCAACACAGGCCCTAGTGACCGAGAATAGGAAAGGTATGATGAATATCATTTTCTAATTGGATAAAAACAGATAGATGTAATGAAACAAAAGAAAAATAGACATTGAATGGAAATCATGTTTTTATAGAGATAGTGTGAATGTAAAGCAATGTTTTAATTGTTGGAAGTTCGGCTATATGGCAAAGGATTGTATGAAAGAAGAGCCAACTTGTCAAATATGTGCTGGTGACCATAAAGGGACAAACTGCCAATCGAATGATATTTGCTGTGTAAACTATATGTAAGCAATAGAAATATTAAAAGTTTCAAATATAAATATGGAATATAAAGCTTATGACAGAGTATGTGGAGCATATAAAAGAATAATGAGTCATGAGGTAAGTCAATAGCTAAAATAACAGACCACTCAATAATTACCGTGAATCTCAAAACGATGGATATGGTGAGAAGTGTAGACAAATAAACTTTCGAAACTACCAAAATATGAATAAAATCAGATTTCAGCTTAATTTAATACAGTGTAAATGATTTGGCTAATTCTTTGGTAGAAAACCTATTATTTGAACTAAATGAGTTGGCTCCAGAGTGGGTCAAGGTTATAAGAATGGAAAATGGGAGAAGCCAAAGATACGGCAACAATATAAATGAGGAAATTGACGAAGAAATGACAGTGAGAGATCAATTGCATAAAAAGCAGTAATAACTAAAAGAAATGAAGATTGGCAGAAATATAGACAGCAAGGAAATAAAGTTGTAACAACCATAAGAGCCACAAGGTTCAATAATTTCCCGGGAAGGATGGTGATGGGTAGGGAAATATGTGAAAATTTCAATAAGTTGTTCATTACAGATATTGCGGAAAGTATAACTCACACTCAAACACATGGAGAATGGATGGAAATCATAAGTGTCCAAAGTAAAATGGAGATGTGTGACCTGAGAAAAATTATAACAAAAATTAAAAATAAAGAAAGTAGTACAGATGGCAGTTGGCAGGTGGTAGTTAATTACAATTTGGCAAATAGAATATTCCCAGATAACTGGAAGACAAGTACTGTTGTACCTATAGAGAAATAGAATGCAACTATACGCTGTGCCTAGTTCGTGTTTGAGCAATTCATGTATTTTTTGCTAGCATTGGGCTAAAGAAAAATGATGATTATTATTATTACACCCATGCTTTGACTATATCTAATTCGGTGAGAAAACAGCAAAGTATACAAATATTTTCAAATACTAATGCATATGAACACAATATATTTTTCAATTCTGAGAAGAAGCCATAAATCTAGAAATAATTCGGATTACCATTAACCACGAATAAACAAGACGATTACTGTGTCTAGCTTACTTCAGTTATATACTGCAGTATTTTATGCTAATTGATAGCCGCAAATTTATCCATAATTTAAATTAAAGTTGCAAAGTCAACAGCCTTTATACCCACTTTATATTGTTGCCGTAACGTCATTATCTCCTAATCACGTTTCCCACAAGTTGAATTACATCCTTGGCACGGAACGTATACGTTATAATATATCACAAGTTCTGAAGCAAAGGTTTGTTTAGCCGCAAATTATCAACATCTGTCTGTTCCAAAAACAGAATATACAACAAAATAATCACGAAAGCCGAAATGAAATATGACTGTCATTAGTTCAGGTTCCTCTTCAGTAACTAGATGACGCAGATGGAATCCCAGATGGATATTTGCAGTTCAGTCACGTGAGGCGACAAGTGTTCAATGTCGGCAGACATAATGGATAACTGAATGAGTGCTCTAGGCGATTATTTATTTTTAAATGAACATTTACATAAATGGGACATAATATAATTTTCATCGCCATACGTACTTTGATATCAAGGTTATATTTGCGAATAAATTGTTTATAATCTCCAGTGTTTTGACAAATCGTGACGTGTTCTGCTTTCTTCGTTAAATAATAAATAAGGTACATCCCTTTATTTTCCTGTTTTATTATGCCTAAAGCCATTTCAGTGGGTAGAGTGTATTCCATATTATAACTCTCCCAATCCACATGGGGAAAGATTAGATTTTAGCAGTAACCATGTTTCGGCAATGTCTGTAGCTGACCACCACGCGAATAGATCTGGATATAGAAATACTCACTGGATGATTGCAACCTTATATGCCTTTTTTATTTTACTTTACTTAGTAGTGTATAAAAATTATCATAAAAGGTGTCTTTGGCTTCTTGAAAGACTACTAAATTAGTACAAATCTGCCAATATGTCATAAAACTATAAAGTCAATATCGAGGCCAGCCTTAACAATAGGACTATCGTATCCACCTATGGCGAGGAAACTCTTAAAACAGCAGTCGGGAGATGTCCGCAAGGAGGAGTATTATCCCCACTTTGGGCCGTTCTAGTGGATGTTCTAATCCAAAAACTTCGGGCCGTAGGTTTTCACTGCCTGGGCTACGCAGGTGACTTGACGATTGTGGTGCGAGGAAAGTTCACGGGCACCATATCGGAAAGAAGCCAAAGAGCCCTTAACATCGTAGACTCCTGGTGCAGAGAGGAACAAATGTCAGTTAATCCACATAAAACAACAGTGGTGGTATTCACCAAAAGGAGAGAGATTTAACAGGGCTAAAGCAAATGAGACTAGCTGGAGAAGCTTTTCCCCTTTCCAAAGAGGCCAAAAACCTTTGACTAAAAACTTACATGCAACACGCACATTTAAAAAGTGGTGCTAAAAGCCACAATGGCTCTAGGTATATGTAGAAGAATGTGTGGAAAAAACTGGGGATTGAACCCGAAAATTGCTCTATGGTTATACACGAAGGTGGTTACACCCATGATAACATATGGAGCAATCGCCTGGTGGACGAAAATCAGACAGGTAGGGGCGATGTAAAGGCTAAATGGGGTACAGAGACTAGCTTGCCTCTGTGTTACCGGAACCATGAGCACAACGCCAACAGCAGCGATGGAGGTATTATTAAATCTACTCCCACTCTATGTTCTCATAGAAGGCGAAGCCAAATCGGTCTGTTACAGACTAACACAAAGTCAAACACCACTAATAAGAGGACACGGCACCGAAACCAATAAACTATACTGCGAGTTTAAGGAGGATACAATCCTAGGCATGCTCTTGGACCGTTCCACTCCGCAGTATACCTTTAAAAAGACATTTTCAACACAAATACCACCAAAATACCTATGGATAAAAAGCCCACCCATAAGGGCAGACATAGTCTGGTATACAGACGGCTCGAAAATCGACTAAGGAATAGGAGCCGGAATCTACGAACGAAGGACAGGACCAAAATCTCGATATCTATGGGCACACTCGCCACAGTATTTCACGCGGAAATTATAGCTATCATCCTCTGTATAGAGGAAATGATCAGGAGAAAGGTGAGCAACAAGATAGTCGTTATCTACTCCGATAGCCAAGCAGCAATCAAAGCACTATCTTCCAATATAGTAACATCAAAGTTAGTATTGGAATGCAAGTATAAATCTGTAGAACGAAATGGGAAGGCTTAATAGAAAAGTGACCGTGGAATGGGTGCCAGGACACGAAGGCCATGGAGGCAACGAGATGGTAGACGAATTAGCCCGAGAAGGCTCGTCCCAGCCACTAACAGGACCAGAACCAATTTGCGGAGTCGCAAGGCCCATAGCCAAGACATCCATTCAAAAAGGGATAGAAAAAGCGTCCCAGAGGTGGTGGTTTAATCTACCGAGACATAGACGTGCCAAAGATTTCACCAGTAAGCCTTCGGCAAAATTAACATCAGACTTGTTAAGTTATAATTGGAATTTTGGGGTTTCTCTCCACTATCCTTTTGAACTTGATATATAGAGCCCCTTCGGCTCTGGCTCCAGGATGTAAACAGTACAAGTTAGTGACCCTAATGAAATATCTAAATACCTTAAGGTCACTAAACTAGCACTTGTGCCCTTTACATCCTGGAGCCAGAGCCGAAGAAGCTCTATATATCAAGTTCAAAATTATAGTGGAGAGAAACCCCAAAAATCTGTAAGTTAAAACATGAATCCTCCACAACAATATAGAACATATTTATAATTGAAAGTCAATAAGAATCATAGTGAGACTACTAAGAGGACACTGCCGCCTAGAGAAATATATGAGTCTGATAGGCCTGGCGGATGAAACACTGTGTAGGTTCTACCAGGAAGGGGAGGAGTTGGCATAACACATTTTCTGCCACTGTGAGCGACTTTCGAGGTTGCGCTCCGAAACTGCGGGGACAACCAATCCAGAAGCGTTAAGCTACACCATGGAGTCACTGTCGAGACTTTGGAGTCTGATCACGAAGACACGGTTGGATACAATACTCGAAGTACAAGGAGGGTTGCAATAGATCTCACAGGTCGTAGTGACATAAAGGCGATGACTCCTCTTCCACACATAAATACATCTATCTATAACGTCAATATTGTCAATTTCAATATTTTCATGAACAATCCCCGGCTCAGCACACTCCTCACCCCGATCTAGTGAAATATTCACCATCACATGATACTAATTATTTAAATCTTAATCCAACACAAAAACCTGACATCTTCTGTCTTCTTTCACGTTTCTACTGACAAAAATAGTCTAGGTTTGTGAAAGCTGTTGGAGTTATTCATATGTAGATATTTACTAGAGAGGTTGTTGAAAAAAACATGCACCAGCCCTTGGCTGGAATTCGTCATCCCAAAATAATAAAAAAAAGTTCATTGCAAAAAAATGGATTTCTTAAAATAACTTCAACATCCTTTGCCCGATTTTGTTGAAATTTGGCAAGGGCTTTTATTGTTATAAGAGGCTAATTTCAAATCTTAATCTAGTGGCTTCCTGGGCGGTATATATTAAATCATCAATAGTTCAAAAATGCTAGCCTTGGATATAACATATTTACGATTCATGAAAAAATATACCAATGACTAGCTCATTTACTAACTGCTTGCTACGGTCATGTTTAATTTACGGAACTCGCAGTTGGCAGGATTTTAAAAATTTGGTGTACGTTTACCTGACGCATGTTCCCTTTAAAAATGACGTCATCATAAGTCTAGACCATCCATATTTTGCAGTTTTTCTCTTTGATCACATCGATCACGTCACCTCTAGACATCTTTCCATACCGCACGTATGATGTCCAATCTCAATCAGTGATATGTGAGCCCAGAAACGAATATCTAGAAATCTCACTTCGGTCAACCCGTAGTACGTGATGCGTCACTCGAACCATTAGGCAGACAGCATCAATAAATTGCGGCTCTCAACTTCTCGCCTATCAACAACGAATGGCAGATGATAATTGGTATAATTTCTGAAATGCCATAGTCATGAAAAGCAAGTAAATAAATGCCGTAATTTAGAAAATCAAAAAAAGCTAAAATAAAATAGCATATTATGATGGTAGATATTCATAATTATTTTCCCATGCGAAGCAGCAATTGAAGAAATTTTGAAATAAGGTAAAGTTAATAAAATTAAGCAACATATTGAAGATTTATATTCATTTACCAGGACACATTGTCAAAGAGGATTAATGAGACGCTTCTCATCACGTGTCGCAGGACATATTTCCTTGTGGTGATCCTCTTTGCTCTTTCAGGTTGCGTAGCTCAGATGGTGATGAATAGAATAATAACTCGCTGACTTCGAAATAAATGTACGTATATTGATGCCCAGGTTTAGTATAAATTAACGTATGCATCTATGTTGATTATAATTGATATAATTTACCAGAAGAGCGTGATCCGCACGACCATTCGTTGAGGACTGATTGGACGCGACCTATTTGGTTCCCTTGAGGCAATTTGAGGTTCCCTTGAAAGTACTTTTAGTTTATGTTGAATTTAAGAGGTCTAATTCGTTTACCTTATATTAGTATGCTTAATTCGGTTTTACTTTAATTTAGGTTCACTTTACTTTGACTAACTTTGTTTACTTTTTCACTGAGGTAGCCCAGAGTGGGTTTGAACTTGTTACCAGTAAGCGTTTGCCATTGAGGTACTACGAACTGGACCAAGTTGTCGTTTACTCGGTGTGCACGTTCTTTAATACAAAAATTTATTGAAAGTTTTGTGATTGTTTTTAAAACATGTTTAGATAATGTGTATTATCTTTCAAGATCAAGTGTCAAGTTCAAATTTTAGACTGAGTGTACTTTTTTTATACTAGAATCTTTAGTTAACACATCCCCTCCCCCTCTATAAGCCATTGACCTCCAATGCTGGAAAGCATCTTTTTAAAATAAAAATTTGAAAATTTCTCGTAAAGAAGATAAAAGAGATTTTTTTTATGGTAGTGGCACACACACAGAGCGTCCCACAGGGTTCCGTGCTTGGTCCTGTGTTTTTATATGTTATGTAAATGATGTTGGTCGCTCAGTGCCGAATGCATTTTTCTCAAAATATGCAGATGACAAATCTATAATAAAATCCAGTAAATCATAGGAGGGGTTGATCAGCCAATGTTCTGCAGCTCTCCGCGATCTAGGTGTTTGGTTTAGTAGCCACTCTTTATATTTTAATATGAATAAAACTCTTCTTATTCAATTTCATAATTCTCAAAAGAAAGTAGAGCCTTTAAATATATTTTTTCTACAGCCACGCACAAAATAACTAATATCTTAATTCAAATGAAATCGCAAAATCGACGAATGCCGTGGATCCTTATTTTGCGCTCTAGCGCGAACATGGAAAAGAAAAATCTCACTTTTTCCGTCTAGTGTGCTATGAATGGTCATGGAAACCGAAGGAAAATAAATGACACTCGTGCGTTTGTTACAGTTTGTTGCTGGCACTCCTGTTCTAAATATGCCCGAAGCCCGAATATAATCTGTCAAACTGACAGTCATTTGCAAAATTCAGAATAAGTATAGAAAAAATGTGGATTTAATTTTTAAAAATACGGCTGTAGAAAAAGTTCTGTGTGTTTCTCGAGCGCAAAGTAAGATTGCCGTTTTCGAAAGATTACTGCGCTCCGCTACGCGTCGCGCAGTAACATTCTTCCTCAAGCGGCAATCCGTTACTTTGCGCTCTAAATACACAAATAACTACTTTAATAACATAGTCTGTAACCAAGTAGATTATACTAAATTTTTGAGTATTTATATAAACAAAAATTTAAATTGGAAACAGCACTGTGGTTTTCTTGTGTCAAAGTTGCATTGTGCCACTTTTAAATTTCGTAACCTAAAATATATTCTTACAATTAGACAACTTATAATATAACGTAAATTTCGTAAGATTTCTAAAATTTCATAAATTTCAATGATATTTTCATCCATTTCAGTGAAATTTCCATCAATTTCACTGAAAATTTCGCTACCGATTACCCCTGCATAATAGGTTCGTCCGTTGCGTTGGCGTCGGCCGCGTGGCGTTACTGTCTCCGTCCAACAGAGTAACGTATTGGATCAATAACATCTCTACAAAGTCGGTATTGATTGGAAGCGTTAATTGCAACAAATTGGTAGAAGTGGCAATGAGAATCAATTCCATACCTACCTCTTCAGCATCTATAGAACGAACTTCTAGTACTTTTGGAAGAGTTTACCGAAAACTAAGAAACATACTAACCACTGCTCAGGCTATAAAACTAAGTTTTGTCTCCCATAATTCCAGGCTTCTAAACAGGATTGAATATTAAGGAGATAACTCAAAATTAGAGTTAGGTAGGTACCTATGCCTATTTTATTTAAAATTTTTCATTCCATTCATTATACGATTTATTTTCCTACAGGGTTCCCCATAATAGACTACCCATTTTATATTATTAATAAATTCACTACGAGATAACTAGATAGGTTGTTCTCTGTGGGATTATCTTCTGTAGTCTTCGGGATTTAAGAAAATTATTAATCAAGTAGACGCCTGTCACAAATAAATTTTAAATTAATAATTTCGTAGAACATCATTTTTCTACTAGAAGTTTGTTAGTTTTCATCAATAATTATTTAATTTTCTAGCTTTGAGACATTATTTCAACATCCGTTTGAACTTTCATGGATTACTCACAGTCCAACTACGTGTGTTTTGTGTAGAAACTTACATAAGAAGCAATTCGATAGAAGGAGTTAGGCGTGCATTCCGGCGTCAGTTTAATAACAACAATAGGGGTCACGCGCCAAATCGTAAAACTGCTAAGTTATGGGTTCGTCATTGGCGTGAAAATGGTTCTGTATAAAATTTGAAGAAGCCTGGAGGTCGAAGAACAGTTTGTACACCAGAAAATATTGAACGAGTTAGAATTGCGCTTACGAGAAGTCCTAAAAGGCCTGCTAATCGACAAACCCTTATCCTAGGAATATCGAAGGGAAGCTTAGATCGAATTCCTCAAAGGGATTTAAAATATCATCCCTATAAATACCAAATGGCACAGCACCTTAGCAATCAAGATAAAGAAACAAGTTAGCATTTTGTCAAGAATTTATGGATTTACATCAAGGAGCAATTCACAGTCTCCTAATGACCGACGAAGCAAACTTTTATTTGAACGGCATGGTCAATAAACAGCATTTTAAATACTGGTCAAATGAAAATCCTCGTGAAATCTTTACACAGAACCTCCATAACCCAAAAGTTGTTGTGTGGTGTGGAGTAGGATCTTTTGGTATTATTGGCCCTTATTTTTTTTGAAGATGAAAATAACCGCGCAGTAACAGTAACATCCGAGCGCTACGTTAATATGCTAGAGACATTTCTCATTCCAGAATTAAATAGACGAGGATTACTAAACAATGCCTTACTATTCCAACAAGATGGGGTAACAGCTCATACCGCCAGAAACTCAATGAGGGTCCTGCGAGAAATGTTTAATGGCCGACTCATTCCTCGATTCGGGGATTTGCCTTGGCCTTCGAGATCCCCCGACTTAACGGCACCCGATTTTTTCCTATGGGGATATTTAAAAGCCAAATTGTTTGCGAGTCATCCAGGTACAATCGAGGAACTGAAAGTCAAAATTCGTGAAGAAGTAGAAGGAATAGAAGAAGGTTTGCTACGCCGTGTAATGAACCACTTCTTATCTAATATTGAAAAATGTGTTGAAGTTGGTGGAGGTCATTTAGAAGACGTGATTTTTAAAAGTTAGAATTAAATTAGCCAAATATTTATAAGTTATCATAAATCCCAAAGAGTAAACTGTAATTTAGTAAAATAAAAAGTTTGTTTTGTTAACTAAAAAAATTTTAATTCAAGTATTAAAATGGGTAGTCTATTATGGGGAACCTTGTATTTTAATTTGCCAACATGTGAATATTTATTCTAAAAAATGCTAGTGGTAGAGCAAAGATCCATATTATCGATGAACATGAATGTGATGATATGGAAGAAGAAAATTCATCAGTTTTGGAGACGATAGGGGTAGAGATAGAAGACGATGATATTAATGACCAAGAAGAGGAGAGTGAGATGAGTGATGACTGACGTCTAAGAGAACCCACTTTTTATTTGACCTTGTATTGTCGTCGTATTTAAAACTAAAATGTGTTGTTTTTTTAAATATCTATTATGTTAAAAAAATCTGCTTATTTTTTCTAATAAAAAAATTAAAAAATTTTCTTTAATAATTATTCTTTTATGTGGAAAATTAGAAAGTAAAGGCTTGTGAAGGAAGGCAGGTTTTATAAGCTCTGTAAAAATTCATAAGAACCTCCCTTTCTCATAAATTTCATAGGTACATTTCTTGAAATTTTCAACCATTCATGAAAATTTCTATACTTCATATATTTCAATAATTTCAAATAAATTTCATATATTTCCTGAAATTTTCAATACGAAATTTCAAAAACATGTATAAAGTGAAATTTGCCCAACCCTACCTGCCAGTAAGTTCCACAGTGATGCAGAGCGCCAGACAAAGGAGTTCCTGTAAAGCGATGTTCTAGGTGTTTCCAGTTGTACGACGAACAGGTGCGCTCTTGCCGTCTGTCGTGACTGTCTGACAGACGTTGTCAGGGGCGGAATGAGGCGAGCCAAATCCTGGGAACATCTGCCGTGAAAGTATCTGTAAAAACAGAGACATCTCGGCCACATGTCTGCGGTGTTCCAGACTACCCAGATTCCGGGTCAACTCCGGGTCGCCGACAAGATGCATAGCTATCTTCTGAATGGAATCCAGCAGCTTTAGGGTATGCTTTAATGCGGCACCCTAGATGGGTGAGCAATATTCTAAACCCGATCTTATTTCCGCTTTGTAAAGCAAGAGCAACTGCTGCGGTGTATACAGTTTTTTGTTGCGAAATACCGCACCAAGCTTCTGGGAGGCTGATTTTTCGATGTTAGCAACGTGGTCATGCGAGGACATATTGCTGTTGACCGAGACACCCAGCAGTCCGATTGATGAGGATGAAGGAATGGTCGATCCTGCCATAATGATGTCAGAGCCCGCCGGCCGTATTGGTCCTCTTGGTAAACGTGGCTGCTTGGGTCTTTGCTGCATTGAACTGGACTAAATTTCTGTCGCCCCAAGTTTGAATTTTCTCCAGGTTTTGATTAATTGCTGTAATCTGCTCCTATGATGATAAGTCTCAGTTGCTGGTAAAGGTTTTTCTGATCTAAATTGGAAAACAAGGGTAATGTCATCTGCAAAACTGTAAACAGGATTATTCGTTTCGGTCAGCAGGTCATTAATATAGATGAGGAATAGAGTTGGTGAAAGTATGGCGGGCGTGCTCGGCCCGTGTTAATGGTGAATATGTCTAAGATATGTCCATCAACTGCATATCTCTAAAAATTCTTTTTAAGAGATTGATATACTCATTTCTAGTAAGTACCTATAAAAAGAATAGAGCCTACCTAATTATTAACGAGTGGTCCTCAATGTTTGAATAGTCATATCGTTCCTTAAATAATTAAATTTAAGTTATATTTTGAGCACTTTAATCTTGGTTTTGGCTATGGTATAGTTCGGTCCTTGATTTCGGCCAACGATCACCCATCTTACTCCTACTCGATTCAGAATATTTGCTGTGGTCTCCCTTTGGCTGCTATTTGTATAAGGGCTCCATCTTAGCGAATTGCAGGCCGCCATTGAATACACATATACATGTCAAAAATATAAAGAAACCTTGAGTAATAAGCCTTTAGTAAAAGCTAAGGATTCAAGTAAACAAATTCAAAATTGTTCCAATTACCAAACCAATGTCGAAAAACAATTCAAAAAACTAACGTAAACAGTAAAATGCCCTTGCAAGAAGATATAAATTCAGAAAATCATTAAAATTAAAATTTACTACATCCACGCGAGTTATTTACCTTACAAAATTAAGAATCCATTAAACCAAAAACAGTAAATAAGATTTTAGTTCAAGCTCCACAAATCCACTTAATATTAAATATTTTGTTTTTTGTATTTAATGCACATGTTCAAGTCAGTCTCTTTTTTAAGAAGACAATGAAATAAAAAGGTATGCTCGATGCAGATGAACAATACCGCAATTAGATGTGGAGGTAAATTGGTGGATTTTACCCCTGATTAAATAGATAATTATTAGTATACTGTGAAATATGATACCATTTGTGTGTGTGCCTTATTTTCAACTTTTGGGCTTAGGCGAACCTAAACGCTACATGAAACCCGAAAGTCTGATTCATTGACGGAATTTGTGAAATGGCAGACAATAAAGTAATAACGCTCCGTTACCAGTTTATTGTCACTTACAATATTATATTACACATTAAATAGTTTATTCACTTGATGAAGCAGCGATACCAATATTGATGTTTCAGAAAAAGTATCCGACAAGATTTTAAAAAATTCGAAGTCATTTAGCAATTTAACTTTAGATAGCTGGTACTCAGTTACACTGTAATTATTGTGTATCCCTCTTGATATCCCCTAATAATTATGCTTTAAATACCTTTCACGTTGCAAAGATAATAAGGTTAGGCTTTTAAATAGGCACTACTTATACAAAATATCCTAATGTGCTTAAAATATACTACGCTTAAGCCTCCACTGCAAAGAATCTAAATTCATATCAAAATATAGCGTTCGCGTGAACCGACTCTATAATTCTCGTTTCAGGTAGCTGACGCGCAAAACTGTGTCATCAAGACAATAGGACATTAAACGGTCACAAGCCGCAGAAGGCGTTTGTGGCAGCAATAATTTGTGACTCGTTGTGTGCTGCCTTTTTGCCCTTTCCGGCTGTTGAAAGTTTATCCTGGCCGAGCTTGAAAGTTATTGTTCTTGCACGATGCTACGCGACTAATGGAGGTTTAAATGTACGATAAAGTTAAATACATGTTCCGACCTCTAATCTAGGTCAGCTCTACACTTCATTTAATTACAGACATCATTGCATCCAGGCCTGAACAATATTCGTCCAAATTAATTTACAATTTTAAGACTTGTATGTGGTGTTTTACTTTATAGGAATGGAATATATTATTATATGGTGTCCTTTTATTCGAAATTTTGCTAGAGGGCAAGGGCAAACTTATTTTTGCCAGATATGTTTTGCCGGAGAGTTTTCACCGGAAGCACTCGACTTTTCCTTAAAAAAAAACACTAGAAGTCAGTAATTTTAGTTTGTCAAAACTAGAATAAAGCTGTCACTGATGGACACTACTACCATGGTTAGGAAGGATATATAAAGATGCATTCGTGGACGAATCACATAGCTCAATAATCCGCCAATTAGGAGCGTTTGTCCGATTTAAATTATGCAAACTGGCACATTGATGTAATAAAAAGTTTTTATTCTGTTGTGTTTATATAAAAAGTATCATAATATTAATTCTTGTTTTAAAAAATAACTAAATGCTTATCAAATACAGCAGCACGATTGAATCTCAATGGAATGAAGAGTACTTTAATTATGTCGAGCTATTATATTTTCTCACTGGTTTTACCTCTGTAACATTAAGTTAAGTATTCGATACTATTGTTACCGGGTCGATTCGAATGATAAGTTAAAAGTAGGTGTAAGGTAGAAAGTTGTTAATTCTAGTGGGAATAAACATAAGTGAACTCAGAACAGAAACTATGTTTTGGAATTGTTAAAACTAGTGTAACAATAGTTTCCGATGCTAGATAGCAGCAACTTTAGAGTTCTCTAGTTAGTGGAAAATACTTAACGATGACTACAATAATTATTGCTATTTAGGGTGGCGTCAATTTATCTTAATTTGTAATAATTAGTGCGCTTCCGTATAAATAAATATGAAAACAGAACATTTTAAGTTGAAAACTGCTAACTACTGCGCGATTTTTTTTGGAAATACAGAGTTTTAAATCTAAGAGCAATTTGTTCAGTTTACACGTTGCTCCCATTTTTTTTATAAATTGAACATGAACATTTAAGCCATAGACTAAAGAGCAATACGTTATGCTTCAGAAAATCTGGTCAATAACTATTGATTGCTCATGATTTGGAGGTTTTGAATTTGAGCCACATTTTAGGGAATCGATTGCATGATTTAGATTAAGTTGCACATAATTATTCAGAGCGATTGAGATTTTCATATCTCCAGTTTCAAAACATGGTAATAGTATTTTTGGGCTGTGGTTCAAAATTGTGACTTAAATTTAGATGGGTGATCCACAAAGGCCACGAAGTCACGATAAGAACTCTTGTAGATGGGAAAATACATTATTCATTCTATGTATCTATACCCATAAAATATACAAAGACACCTTACTTTTACATACACATTATTCATTCTATGTATCTATACCCATAAAATATACAAAGACACCTTACTTTTACATACATATTTAAAATCATAATTCCCCGATCAGTAGTGCTGGTCCCAAAACCCCGCCAACTATTATCGAAACTCTACGGTACTACGCTAATCCTTAATTAGTGTTATTTTCTTGCATTTTTCTGAAATCGGAACTATTTATGTGCTTTTAAGTGCCATAAACTATTGCATTTAGACCTTTGCTATTTGGAGCGAAGATGTAGGAGTGGGGCTTGCGGGTGGAAGGGTAATCGCGATCGAGACGCAAGATTGCCAGACTAGTATGATAGTAGCGAATATTAGGATGCCTGTATATAAAGAATGTATCTCTTACATCACAATTTCTCCAATATTGTAAAAAAATATATTTCCATAACGTAATATTTCCTCTTTCTATAATGTGGTATTTCGTAATTTATATATTTAATTATCTAATAGTAAATAAGTACCTACGATTTAAATTTTGTGCATTATTAATAACCATCTCTCTAAATACATACATATATGTATTAGATACATTATTCATTCTATGCATCTATATCCATAAAATATACAAAGAACCTTACTTGTACATACATATTCCCCGATCTCAAAACTTGGCAGTAGTGCTGGTCCCAAAACCTCGCCAACTATTATCGAAACTCTACTGTACTATGCTAATCCTCAATTAGTGTTATTTTCTTGCATTTCTCTGAAATCGGAACTATTTATGTGCTTTTAAGTGCCATAAACTTGTACCTAATATTTCGTTTTATATTTAGGTATACAAATTATATTGTTATGCGTATTTTTAAATACGTAAAATTGGATATTTCGAAGCATTGGTCAATGGATACTCTGATAGAAGTCGAAACTTACACAAGAAAAAATGATGTAAGCGATATAGATCAACGGTCTTAATACTGATCAGTCTTAATAGTCTAACTTTAAACTACTCCATATAGAATTTCAAAAAGAAGCGAGAAACGCTTTTATTAGTGGAATATAGACTGAACGCAATTCAAAGCAAGAAACAATAAAATTAACAAAATAACGACGAGTGAAATACTATTAATTATCTCCTGTTAACAGTAAGTAAATCGGTACCGAATTACTAGGACAAAAGCAAATTTATAGCTGTTTGCACATTTTCTCTGCACATGCTAGATATACAAAATTCATGTTTATATTTACTTTAGCTCATATTTAAACTCTTTAATTGATCAAAAATATTGTCGTCTCTTGTAATATAATAATTTAACTGCCTAGAAACCCAGTTCAGCTTTCTGAATCGATTAAATCACTGATTTGGATTTCACCAGTAACCCAAGACTGCAATATACGTTCGCTTCGCTGTTTCTCACCTAGATTCGAGCAGCTGACCTGGTTTGACCTTAAAGGAGAATATCCCCCTTTAAATCAAGTCGAGTTACGCAAAACGGAATAAGAAAGCAGAAAGTTCCTTGGCATTTTCACATCTTTGTGTAGTCATTTTGGGTAAACATTATTTTCAAGGAGACATTAATATATTCTTATCTGCTTATTAATGTAGCGTGTAGTATCTTATTAACTATGCTTTTAATGCGTATCGATATTTGATGAGATGATGAAAACATATGGTTATAAATATCATGATGTTAAATTGATTGAAAATAAATGTATGTGTAATCTGCTGATTATTCATTATAATATCTAAGAAGTTTCAGTACAGCTAAAATTAGAGTTTGCAGATAACTGGAGAATACATTTTGTCAGAATGGCCGGTGGATTTTAAGTCAATATTGATTGCAAAGCTGGGATGTTCTGGCTAATAGACAGCTACTATGGTAATTTCGTGAATTAAATTGACTTTACGCACACTAATGGTAAATTACCTCAAGCGCACCGCCCGAAATGAACTAACAGTCCTTAAATTAATTCTAAGATAAATACACGAACATACAATTCAAAATTAAAACATTTTCGGTGAAAGTAATATTTCGGACTTCAATTGCCTTTATTTTTTAATTACAAGGGTTCGATTGACTGGTTTCTTCAATCGTTACCAAATGAATATATGCACAACTACGAGCTTATATACTAACCCAATGTACTGTGAACCATGAGAACCACTCGACCTTTAATTGGATATTGATCTGGTTAGTTTAACACCTTTTATAGTACCTCAAGGGGGTTTCCATTCTGCTCCATGTATGCTGCTTTCTTAAATTTCAGTTTATATCAGTGTTGCTCTTCATGAATTATTGTTGCCAACATTTTGTCCTATTCCAGATGTTGATATTTCGCCTCTTTGGGTGTTGATTTTATGTTCTTTCATTCGTCCTTCCAAGGGTCTTTTTTTCTCCAGTGTTTCGTACCTATTTGATTTTCTGGTCGCATTTTCGTGAGAGAGCTTCAATTATTTCTGATAGTTATTTGCCATATGAAATCTGAGCATTGTCTCTTCATGCTGTTCAGTTGGTGGTCGCCTGTGGGTCATATCCCTCTCCATTTTCTGTATAGCCTGTCCGAAGACATATTCGCCGTAAGATCGCTTTTGATGTTGAGAAGTTCTTCAATTTGCAACACAGATCCTCATCTGTTTTGCTTAACCATAACTTCGGCTTACGCTTTAAGGTTTTAGTTGCTTCACGTCCAAACGAGTTCAGGTAGATAATGGCAACTGCCGGTGAGCTCATAGACAGTCCGTCCTTCGGAGGAAAAAAGTCCACCTTTTCTTGGAAAATAGGAATTATCCAGGCAGCATTCTAGTAATTGCATTATGCAATCGTCCAGTAGTATTCTTCTCTCGTTAAATGCAATATCATATTCCAACTTGGTCCTAATTATCCCTAAGGACTCCTTTATAGAAACGTATGTGTGTAGGTTATCATCATCAAAACTAACCAAACGGTCTACTAGCTTAAGAATAACTATTCCTATTAGTTCTATGAAATGTTTGGAATCATTCACAAATGATGTGGTGTCATATTGAAAATATTTGATAAGCGGAAGTAGGAATTTGCAAGATTGTATGTTCGAGATGCCCCCGAATTGGTAACGGCAGTTGTGGTGTCTTGCTGTAGGATGGTGCTAGTATGGTTCTTACCTTGTCTTCGAGGTACTTCTTAAATTTTTGAAAGGTGTTGTAAACTTTCACTTCCATTGAACTTGTCGCTCCCAATTCCTTTATCTGCTGGTAAATAAAAATTTATTTGAATTGTATTTTCGTGCCTTCCCTTGATGAGCTTCTTTTCTCCTTCCAAATAGTGAAAGTATTGCGCCCTAAGGCATTCCCGCATGTCACCATACATGTGTGACTTAGATGTGTCCATCAATTGCTGGGAAGATGAAAACATTAAAGTCTGGAACAATAAACTACGTTCTTGCAAGGGGAAGTATATGTCATATTGCAATTTGCAAACCTCATTCTATAAAACGATACAGAGGAACAATTAAGATATGCTCTCACAGTAAAGCAGCATTATTGGCACCACAGATCCTTCCTAGTTTGACCTAGTGCTGAATTGTCAAGAAGTTCTTCAAGAACTCATAAACAGACGTAATGGACTATGGCTTGTTTGGGCCTCTGAACATTTTGGTGTCACGGGAAAGGAACAGGCGAACCATCTGGCTAAACAAGGAGCGGCCTTAATATCCACAGTGCCTCAACCCATAATAGGTATTCCAAAGGAACCTATGAGATTAGGAATTGCCTAAAAAATAACTCAAAAAGGCAGGAGCAAAAACTTTGCACTTTAAAGAGGCTTCTATCTTTCAAAAGAAAAATATGATGTTGATGTTGATTTACTGACAGGATACTCACACCCCACAAAAAACCCGTTTTTCTTGGGGAGGGGGGGGGGGGGGGGGGGGCTTCCCCCCAATGGAGGTAATGCCTTGAGGATGAAGAAACTATCGAACATATCTCAGAAGAGCGGCAAGTGCTCTGCAGACCAAGACCGACCTACCTAGGAGTACCTAGCATGATCCTTTGGGAGGTCAGTATAAATGCTGAAGTTCGCAAGTATTACTGACCTCGAATGAGCTAAAATAATAATAAGGTGCAAGGGGCCCGCTTAAGCTTTCTACAGCATAGTCGTCTACACTTATTCATTCATTCATTCATACAAGCCTCTTCTCTCATAATGTATGTGCTAGCTCAAGATGTCAAGCAGTTAATCCACGTCTTAAGCTTAATTGAGCGATCATATCCAAATCCACTCATTTTCGTTAATTTTTTCGTCATATTGATGGAAATTATTTTAAGATAAAAAGCAAAATGTATTGGGAAAGAAAAACTTATCTGAATAAAATTGCACATTTCTGGCACAGTGTACCAGCGCTCAGATTTTTATGCTTTATTTAGCCCGCTTTATTTTCTTGTACATACAAAATAGGGCTTTTTCCCAAAATGGCACTAGGTGTTCATCTCTGCACAGATAAAGACCAGGATAAAAAGCCCCCTTGCAGTTCTTTAATCAAGTTTCAAATGCGTTCCTTTCTTCTCTCTCTAGACCATTCGATGCCGTATTTTGACTCGTACATTGGAATGACACCCACCTTTAACATCTGTCTCTGAATT
The DNA here is from genome assembly GCA_016904865.1 of Pissodes strobi. Lineage (NCBI taxonomy): Eukaryota > Metazoa > Arthropoda > Insecta > Coleoptera > Curculionidae > Pissodes > Pissodes strobi. Next base: position 54,342 of record MU183015.1, on the reverse strand, counting down.
TTCAATATTTGTTTTAGGGTCTCTATCATTTGTAATTTCACTACCTATTTCTGTTGACTCTTAAACTTGGTCTTCAAAGTTTTCAGGGTTAATTTCCATGACAGGAAATTTTTCTTTTTCTGGATCATCATCATCATTTTAAAAGGCAAATTTTGAAGCAACTGCTCTATAAGGAAAATTTTTATTAACGAAAAAAATCTCTTGAAAAGCGCTACTTTAGACGATATGGTCTAGTATGGTATGGTAGGTAGAGGGGTCGCTCGGCAAGATACGCCCTTCAACACGTCGACGACAATTGATCTTTTGTGTATACCTTCCTATTTCACTCGAAAATTTCTATCTTTTTCGAGAACCTCAGAATGTTTCGAGGGTTGAGCTTTTGTAGATCTCCCGTTGCGGTGCCACAAGAGCATTTTCGGGATGCCTCAACCTTTGGCGAGTCAGTGCCTGACATTTGCAGGGTAAGTGCTCTGATGTTTCACCCATAGTTTGGCAGAATCTGCAACAGTGATTTTCCTTATTTTCTTGAGGTGGTACCTCCAGAGGCCATGTCCAGTGAGAAGGGTTACGACTAGTTTTTTCTCTTTTTTGTAGCTTGAGAAGCTTTTTTGTGTAGTTAGGCGAGTGAGAGATGAGCCTTTTGGCCTGTCTCTGCCCAGATGCATTGGCCCAATATGTATATTTCCGTATTTTTCCCCAATTTCTGAGTTCATTCATTACGTGTCCTCTAGTGATGCCACAGAACGGTTCAGGCCCGCAAAAGGCAGTCTGTGCACCATTCCGTGCAAGCTGGTCAGCGGCTTCGTTGCCTTCCACACTCTCGTGCCCTGGTATCCACATTAGAGTGAGTCTGTTTCTGTTTGCCAGTTGATCTGCAGCCATCCGACAATCCCACACTAGACGGTAGTTGATTCTGCTAGATGATAGTGCTTTTAAGGTTGCTTGACTATCTGATAGGATATAGATTGCACCTCTTAGGCCTTTTTGGCACATTCAGAGGTGGCTATATTGATAACGTTTAGCTCTGCTTGAAAGATTGTGGGAGTGTTTCTTAAAGGTGCAGAGATTCGACACCTAGGTCCGTAAACTCCGGATCCCACTCCTACTTTCATCTTTGATCCATCTGTGTACCAGATAAGTGATCCCCTCTCTTGTTGTTTTAGTCTCTCCCCTGTAGTATTGCGGTCTTCAATTACCACTTCAAAGGAGCTACCAAAATGGAGTTTTGCTTCCGCTGTAACAGTTGGTTTGATCATCGCCTTTATCTGGATGTCCTTCAGATTTTTAAGGTAATCAGTTAGGTTTCCTGACTTCAGTTTTTCTGTCTTTTTCTACACGCACTGGTCCAGGCCTCCTTTTCTATGAAAATGTGCAGCTGAAGGAGGTCAATTAGGGTTTCCAGAGCTTCTGCGGGGCACGTTTTCATAGCCCAGACAGGCCAGCTTTTGTAATCTTGTCAGCTTTCACTGTGTTGTTATTTCCTTTGTTTTTACCCACCGCAGGCAGGCCTAGGTTTTGCTTTAGACGATAACTTGCTTGCATTTTTTAAATATAAATTACCTATGGAAATTGATCATTATTTATATTTTCGCATTTAGCAATGCATTTTGGTGTGCCTTGACATTCACTTGACCTTTTAAGTGATAACTTTGTCACTTCTCAACAAGCATATAAGCGTTCTTTTATCAAAAATTATTAGGATATGCTTGTTCTTAAATGACCCATTTCTTCCTACATTAATTTTCCATGGTATCTATGGAATAATTTTTAACTGCTCTTAGCCTGATAAATATGTTCTACAGATTGCAGATAGTATGGATGTACGCTAATAAAATTTTAAATCACTTGAATCTATGACATTCTGTTTGTGACGCTGGTCAAATATGATTTAAGCAAGAGAAAGTGTTGGTAATATTTACAATGACAGTTATATTATTTTCTCTCAAGAGCTTGAAATGAATTACCATTATTTTACTAAACAAGAACCAAAACAAGGGTTTCCAATACAGTTGTCGGAAAGTATTTTTATATCAACTCGATCAAAAGAAAATCTGAAAATTCTATCTAAGTTGATAAGTACCCTTACTCGCACAAAACAATTGTACCATTATGTTTCTCTCTTAGCCGTCAACATCCATCTTCAAATCCACGTTGCTTGAGTTGACAGTAATATTTCATTTTGGCTTCCGTGACTACTTCGTTGCGAATTCTGTTACTGTTGCTGACACATGTTACTAAATTTAGGGAAGTGTGCACATCTTTTACTTCAAATTTTACGGCAAATAGCGTGCAAAAATGTTTTGTTTTTCTCGTTTCAGGAAATTCTATTACATCTTTATTCAGAACGATTCGGTATATTATAAACTATACTTCATATTAAGAGTGCGAGCTCCTTATAAATTCTATTTAAATTATTTGGAGAATTTATCAACCAATTTTATTATTTTATGAAGTGAAATTTATGTAAAAAGTAGTATAGGATATGTATGCGGTCGCGTATCACCAGTAGTTGATTTTATGGCGAAATTGTCCAAACTGATCTAAAAGATGAATGGATTGATATGCTTAGCAAAAATACAGAGTCCATTAATATTGTATCTAATGCAATCTTGAAAAAACAAATTCCAAAGTTTAAGTTTATTTCAATTTTAAAAGCAGTATTGGCAGCAAAATCAGATCGCTGAAAATCTGTAACAGGCTACGATTACATATTATACTATAACCTGGTTTCTGGACGAAATGGCGAAGGATCATGATAAAAATTTACATAGAGGGGGGAAAATAATCAAACATCATATTATTTATTAACATAGACTACAAAAATTAGATAATCACCACAATAGTACTAGTATTGGAAAAGCATGGAACCCAATACATTAAACTAGGTATTCTAAAGCAAATATTTCATATTTATGTCTTTATATATCAAATGCACATGCCTGCTTTTGAACGAATTAACTTTACACACACGATATATTGTTGCAGCTGGAACCACAAAGCTTCGTTGTGTATTGGTATTTTCCCCTTGGTTTTGTCCTATTATGCTGTCTTTCGAAATGGAGAAAGAAACCCTTCTTCTAATCATTTGGCTTGTTTTCATTATTTCAGTTCGATAATACACCTTGATGGCCATCCACTGTTTTCGACCTTGCTACTTATGGCTTTTAATTGCTGATTCGAGGTATTTTGGAATCTAGAATATATTTTGGCCTTTCTTGGAGGGTTGTGTCTAAAATAAAACAACAGTGATAGATTGTTTACAGATTGGCCGAGTAATTGGAGTTTGGACTATAATGCATGTAGAGTTATATTTTAAGGTTATTTAGGGATATCTAGCACTGTAATTATAACTTACTTTTTGTACACTTTATGGTCATTCTGTGGTAATTTTCTCGTTGATTTATACTTGATAATATATTGTTTTGCTTAGGTAATTACGAAATATTTCCACTTTGGGAATGAAACATTGACGTTTGTTAGAAGTATGTCATGTCACTTCGAATTTGAACCATAGATTATTAGACAATCGGATGAAGTCGCATCGTCGATATCGACTCGAGAACCACTCTAATTCGCGTTGCATTTATTGTAGGATTTAGCTATCATACGCTTAATTTGCTGATTATATTGGATGGTATCAATGTTTAGCCCTCTAGGCTTGCATATTGACGCACGGTTAATATTTCAGCTCGGGGTAGATACTACCGACGCGAAGGAAAACTATGTTTCACATAGTCTGTGGGGGATAATTTTGGCGGTATAAGTGACAAGTATTCTGGACAAGCGCGTGGCCTTCACGGTCGACACGGTTGCCAAGTTAATGCCTTATTTGGCATAATGCTATTAGTGGTGAGTGTTGATTGGAATTTTAGACTGCCGCATAACGCGTGGGTTCCCACCGAGCATTTAAAAGTAGATTCTAACTGATTCAAATCATTTCGATAATGAGTCGTTTTAGCGCTTGATTTGGTGAATCCGGTAGTATGACATCATAATATTCTAGGACTTTGTCACAAATAGGGACGCTGTTGGCAACATAGTATGTTGGGCCGGTGCGATGTTAATTCTGCTAGCCTCGTCATTTTCGGAGCAAGCCAATTTAGTCTTTATGTGATCTTGAAGGAACCAGTAGGTTTCAGTGCCGAGCTCTCGAAATTGGGAATTTTCGTTGAGATACTGATATTTAGTGTGAAATATACAGTGCCCTAGTTAAAGGATTATTCAACGAAGCCCTTGAGCAGGATTCTGGTCGTCGATGGTTTCTCATCTGATGGATGATTGTAGATGAAGGAAAATTTGTAGATTCGACCACATGCACCCACGTTTGGGGGATTTGATTTTCGAGAGCTGCCACACACTTGAACCCCGTTTAACACCTAAAGGTATGTTGCTTGAGTAATTTTGATACAGATATTGTTTTGATCTGTTATTTGTTGAGGTTCCGTACCTGTTTCCTTCATATTTTGGCTTGATCACCGTGCTAATTTGCCGTATTTGTTTCAGGGGCTTTTGGATTTTTTTTTCGGATTTTTGGATTTTTATTTTTGGGATCATTGATTATGGGCCTTCCATTATCCTCTTACGTTCCGGTTTCCTACCTGGGTTTCGAGACTGCATACTGAGACTCCTCCGACAACACGTGGTTTCGGAGTAACCATCAAGTTGACTGCGTGTCTCGCTGTCTGATCCAAGCCTCAACGCATACGGAGTGTGTCTTCTCGACCTTGACGCTCCAGTGATTCGACGAACGCCTGGATCCTGGATGAACTCACTGTTGGCTTGATAACGTGTCAGATAAGTCTTAATTTAGGATATTATCTAGTGTATTTTGGGACTTTTATTTTATTTCATTTTATTATTGTGTTTTATTTGATTGGTGATTTAGGGCTACTTAAATTAAAGTTTCGGATGAATTTGCTTAATGAAAATATTAATGGTTTGACTTGATTTAAAATATAGTTACCTTCAAGTTATTTGGGAGTAACGAATTATTCTCAATAGTTAGCATAGGTATACTGGATTATGCAGCTAATCCGGATAGTTTTGGCGTGTTATTAATTCATTTCAGCGTAGTCTTGATCGCGTGTTTTACTTATTTTCAGCGTCGTATAATATAAATATTTTTGAAACTGTCCGCATATAAGCATAGCGTATCGACGCGTAATCATATAGGTTTACCTCTGGTACGGATACTATTTAATAGGTGAATATTATACTTACATGAATCTAGTACATTTGAACTAGCACGTTAACTTCTCGCTTATTGATTAGAGTTATTTAGAGTGTAGAAGTAAAAGAAGTTATCATATTTTTGTACCGTATAGGTTGATAGCACCAATCAAGGGCATGTAAGCGCCACGTGATCACGTCTTCGTATTTATAGGGTGCTGTAGATATAACATAAAGTACTATTTAATATTAAACCGTTACTTTTAATATTCCATCTTTAGCATATATTTATATATTAATTGTCATAGCTGCATATACAGGAAATTCTTGTAGCAATTATTTTTCCTTATTTAATTCAAAAGTATAGTCACCAATAAGGAAAATACACTTGTTATTTTTGTTTAATTGCGGTGGTATTTTTTTTATTTGTTTCCCGTTCCGAGTTTTCTCAATAGGTTACAGCGGGGAGGAGAGCAATTCGTGGTTATTGGTCGAATCTCACTGAAGATCCAACATCAGGGCATGGCGATAAGTTAACCGCGTGGCGCTCAGGCGCACCACGACCCTTCTCCACTTTCTAAAAGCTGACGGCCGCCATTGTTCCTGCACTAAAGGCTTTACCACCGATTGTGAACTTGGATATTATTGTGAAGTTGGAGATTATTGTAAACTTGTATATTTATGTAAATTAGGTTTGGATTTGGTTGGGAACTGAGCGTTACAATCGCAATTATTTTGTCGAAGTGAGAAACGAATGCAAACGTGTGATCGACGAAACTAAGGATAAACACAATCAAAGGATCAGGAATATACTGTACGCTAATAAAAATTATTATGCTCTTGGAATATACTGTACGCTAAATAAATTATTATGCTCTTGTCAAATACCAAGATCCATATTGCCATGGTAATGGGCTCATCTTTGAATGTGCTCCATTAACTAGATATTTAAAGAAAATCAAGAAACGTTTAAAATATAAAACTAATACAAGAAAATCAATGGCACTTTGTGTCGAATTCGACATTTAAGGAAATTAAAGGATTCGGAAGCAAAGCGCGTAACGTAAAATGGCTCGTAGAAGTTTGGCCTGATTTCTCCTTCCAAATCATTAATTAGTGTGAAAATATCGAAAACTGCCGACTTTTCGATAAATAGGAAACATAAATCTGCTCATAATGATTTCTAGAATAAAATATTTTAAATAATTTAAGTACAGCGTGATCAAGGAGAAGAATTTTTAAACATTAGTTATGGTTCTAACTAGACACTACACATTTGCGTTCGACTTTTTAAGGGATCATCCACTACTGCAAATGGCGCCAGCTGCTTCTTAAGCTTGGTTTAGAAAAAAATATGAATTAAGTATCAAGAGGTGGAAACTAAACTCATGTAAAAATAATGAAGATGAACTTAAGCGGGTCAAGAAGGAGGCCATATGAGTTAAAGGGAACTTTTACTTGTAAATATACTTCTCATCTATTCTGTCTCCAGCATATTTGTTGCTATTTTAGAAGAAGAGGCTAGGCTAGATCACTAAAATCAGAACCCAAAGGCTAATCTCGATTGAGCTCTTTCACACTGTTTTATTTCTAGCAACGTAATACAACACCGATATTAGCTCATAAATTGATTAAATGGCACCATCGATAGTCTCTCACGAAACGTACTATTTTAGGTTCATACATAAAATGTACTAATCATACTAGAAAATCGTTTAACAATAAAATATTTCCATATATCGGGAAAATGCAACCAACTCATACATGTTTACCCTTGTAATGAAACAATGCTCCGTACCGTATCTAAATATTTAGAACAAGTGAGAACTAGAGGCTCCTAAAATAGAAATTAGAAATAAGTCTCTGTTATTTACGTTGGAATGACGTTAATTTACTATTCTGTAATCTATGAGTTGCTGGATATAAACATGAAAATCTGTGTGTGTTCCCATATAAGCCACCTGGGAATGGGTGTCTAGTATCCCTACATGTTTGATGATTGAGTTATTTAAGGGTAATATTGATATAACGATATTTCTTTACTAACTCCTGAAACAAACTTTTATCAAATGTCAGTATGAAATGTAGCAACGAAAAGGTTTATCATTAGACAGGCCAAAGCTCAGAGGTTTCAGAACAAACCCTACAAGAAGGGTCAAGTAATATTTTATTGTGCTGTGACACGGTGAATTGTATTCTATATTTTTCACCCTATGAAGGTTAGGTGTAGAATATTTTAAAGTGAAATTAGGGCATTTACAAACTTAAAGGTTAAATAGTGCCTTTCTATTTAAATAATTTGCTCTATTTAATCTATCCCTTCGAGAACAAAATAGTCTCATATCATGCCTTTTGAAGGAAGATTTAAGGATAAGTGAGGAAAGTAATAAATGTATTGGCTTCTTTTTGCAAGAGGAAGTCTATTTTTTATGATGGTGTTACCAGTTTTAGTTTTGCATCAAATTGCTACAAAATTATTTGTTGAATAAATTATGCCTCTCTTTTTGGACATACTGTCAAATTTCGCAGCAAAAAATTTGAGAGGGTTTTTAACTGTCGTTGATTTTATGACGAAGTTCAGGTAGCAAAATAAACATAGAGATTGCCGATCCGAATCTATTAGTACTTTATTAAACGCAATTATTTAAGTGTTTAAGTTTATTTCAGTTTTAGTAGCATGTGTAGTATTTATGCTCATATCAAATACCATTAACTATATTGTCTTGGTAATGGGCTCATCTTTGAAAGACTATAATATGCTGTATTAACTAGTTATTTAAAAAGATCAAGAAATATGTAGAATATAAAACTAATACAAGAAAATCAATGGTTTTTTGTCGTATTCAACATTTAAGTAAAATAAACAAAGGATTCGGACGCAAAGCGCGTAACGTAAAATGGCTCGCAGAATTGTTGCCTTTTTCTCTTTCCAAATCTTGAATTCGTGTGAAAATATTGAAAATTGACGGCTTTTCGATAAATAGGAAACATAAATCTGCTCACAATAACATACTATAATAAATTTAAGCACATAACATAACATACTGTAATAAATTTAAGTACAAAGTGATTATGGAGAAGAATTTTTAAGCATTAGTGATGGTTTTAACTAGACACTATATATTTGCGTTCGACTTTTTAAGGGGTTATTAACTACTGCAATTGGCGCCAGTTGCTTCTTAAACTTGGTTTGAAAAAAAGTATGAATTAAGTATCAAGATGTGGAAAATGTACCCATGTAAAAATAATGGAGATGAAGTAAAACAGGTCAAGAAGGAGACTATATGAGTTAAAGGGAACTTTTACTTACAGATGCAGTCCTCATTTATTCTGTCTCCGGCATATTTGTTGCTAGTTTAGAAGAATAAGCTAGGTTAGATCCCTAAAATCACAATCCAAAGGCTAATCTCGATTGAGCTCCTTTACACTGTTTTATTTTTAGCAAAGTAATGCAAAAACACAGTTACTAGCAAATAAATTGATCTCATGTGCCACCGATAATCTCTCACGTAACTTACTATTTGAGATGCTTACATAAAGTGTACTGATCATACTAGAAAATGGTTTTATAACATGCAAATTAGCAATAAAAAGCTCCATTTATCGGGAAAATGCAACCAACTCATACATGTTTACCCTTGTATTCAAACAATGCTCCGTACTGTATTTAAATAATGAGAACAAGTGAGAATTAGTGGCTCCTAAAATAGAAACTAGAAATAAGTCTCTGTTATTTTCGACCGAATAACCTTAATGTATTATCCGGTAATCTACGAGTTGCTGGATATAAACATAAAAACCTGTGGGTGTTCTCATATCAGCCACCTGGGAAGCCTCCCGATGGGTATCTACTAACTCCACGTTTGATGATTGGTATAAGGTTTAAGGTTAATTTTGATATAACGATATTTCTTTACTTACCCTTGAAACAAACTTTTATCAAATGTTAGTATAAAATGTAGCAATGAAAATGTTTATCATCAGACAGGCAGGCCAAAGTTTAGAGGTCTCAGAACAAACTCAACAAAAAGGGTCAAGTAATATATTATTGTGCTGTGGCACGGTGAATTATATTTTATTATTTTTCACCCTATGAATGTTAGGTGTAGAATATTTTAAAGTGAAATTAGGGTATTTACAAACTTAAAGGGGAAATAGTGCCTTTCTAATTGAATAATTGGCTCTATCTAATCTAGCCTTTCGAGAATAAAAAAATAGTCTCATATCATGCCTTTTGAGGAAGTTGTAAGGATACGTCAGGAATCCATTGGAAAGTAATAATTGTATTGACTTCTTTTTGCAAGAGTAAGAATATATTATTTATCATGGAGTGAACAGATTTTATTTTGCATCAAATTGCTACATAATTATTTGATAAATTTTGAGAGGGTTTTTAACTGTAGTTGCTTTTATGACGAAGTTCAGGTAGCAAACTAAACATGGAGAGTGCCGATCCGAATCTATTAATACTTTATTTAACGCAATCATTTAAAAGTTCAAGTTTATTTCAATTTTAGTAGCATGTGTAGTATGTATGCTCTTATCAAATACCATGTTTAGTTTAGTTTAATTTTCATTTATTTTCCAAAAGTCAAAAATTACATTTGTATAGGAATCGTCAAACAAAAGTACCTTAACCAAAAGTATGATAAAATTACCAATAACTAGAGTACCCAAAATAGCAAGAGTAGTTACCACACATTACAATCGAAAAAGTCTTTTAGACTGTAAAAACATTTCTCTATTAGCAATCTCTTCAGTAACAATTTGAGCGTGGAAAGTTTTTGATCTGGATCCTGAAGTTCTACAGGCAGATGATTAGATATTTTTAGGCAGGCAATGTCAGGAGATTTTGATGTTAGATCATCACCATCATTTAAAAACGTAGATCTATTTTGAACAATATAGCAACATAGTTCGAGAATATACAGCACAGTGAGTGTAAGAATACTGTACCTATCAAATGATGGTTTACAGGACTAATCATTTTTCAGATTTGCAATGCCCCTAACAACTCTTTTTCGAGATATAAAAACTTTGTCAAAAAAAAGCCGAGTTTCCCCAGAGACATATCCCGTATCTCATATGCGACTCCACCTTACTATAATAAACGTTTAGTAGCTGTTTTTGAGTCAGGACATCTCTGAGGTTTATTATAACGTAATTAGAACTGTTTATTTTTGATATTAATTTTTCACAGTGAATTTTCCAGTTTAGATTTCTGTCAATGTGGAAGCCCAGAAATTTGGCAGAATCACCATTTTATTCTCACACCTTTTTGGTACGTATGAAATCTAATCAATTGTGTTTTATCTACATTAAAAATTAGTTTTATTTGGACAAACCAATCGTATAATTTTGCAAGTACGGTATTGCACTGATCAATTAAATCTCTGTCACATACATTTGACAGAATCAAAGACAGATCATCGGCAAACATCACAAAAAAGGTTTCCGGAAGAACCTTGATAACCCAGTTGACATATAAAATAAAAAATATTGGCGCCTATATCGAAACTTGAGCGACCCCTATTTCTATAGGTTTTTTTGTTGGAATTTATGTTTTCGATCGAACATCCCGATTTGTGTGAGGCTGATACATATTGTTCACGAAAGCTTAGAAAGCTATTTACCCATTTTTTTGGTGTATTCCTCACTCCTATGGCATCCAATGTAGAGCACATAGTCTTAACATCGACGCAGTCTAATGCCTTGCTGAGGTCACAGAACACTCCAACAGGACACTCGCCCGCTTCGATATTGTGGACCATTTGTCTAAAGTAAGCCTGGGCCGCTGTTTGTGTGCTTCGTTTGGAGCGAAAACTATGTGGGTTATCAATCAAAATAGCACAGTCCTCACCAAAAAGCGGCCGAGAAAGGCCCTCTCAAAAATTTTTGAAATTCAATTCGTGACAGTCACCGGTCTGTAATTTTCTACACTCTCCCGATTTCCTTAGATTGGAACTAGCCTGCCACACTTTAATTTTTCCGGAAAAGTCCCTGTTTTAAATGACAAGTTGACGAGATAAGTCAGCGGAGCAATAATTAAATTTAGTACTTTTTTTTATTAAGAACATAGGAACTCCATCAGGACCGGATGAATTTTAATATTTTAGTTTACTGTTTAATAGAATATAATCTTCGGTATAACTGTTTAAAGTAAAAGTTTCTGGATTTATGTCCCTTTGCAGTTTTAGGTTGTTTGAATTTTGAATGTGATTTGATAAATTTTTGGGCGTTTCTATAAAACAAGTGTTTAAAAGTTCAGCATTTTTATTTGGACTTGATATCAAAATGTTTTTTAGCAGCAGTTCAATATTGCTCTTACATAATTTGCTTTTATTTTGGTTAGATAGTTCGGATACAATTTTCCATACTGTCTGTGCCTTTCTATTTGAATAATTTGCTCTATCTAGTCTAGCTTTTCGAGAATAAAATAGTCCCATATCATGCCTTTTGAAGGAAGTTGTAAGGATAAGTCAGGAATCCATTGGAAAGTAATAATTGTATTGACTTCTTTTTGCAAGAGTAAGAATATATTAATTATAATGGAGTAATAGTTTTAATTTTGCATCAAATTGCTACATAATTATTTGATAAATTTTGAGAGGGTTTTTAGCTGCCGTTGCTTTTATGACGAATTTCGGGTAGCAAACTAAACATAGAGATTGCCGATCCGAATCTATTAATACTTTATTTAACGCAATCATTTAAAAGTTTAAGTTTATTTCAATTTTAGTAGCATGTGTAGTATGTATGATCTTATCAAATACCATGTTTAGTTTATTTTAATTTCCATTTATTTTCCAAAAGTCAAAAATTACATTTGTATAGGAATCGTCAAACAAAAGTACCTTAACCAAAAGTATGATAAAATTACCAATAACTAGAGTACCCAAAATAGCAAGAGTAGTTACCACACATTACAATCGAAAAAGTCTTTTAGACTGTAAAAACATTTCTCCATTAGCAATCTCTTCAGTAACAATTTGAGCGTGGAAAGTTTTTGATCTGGATCCTGAAGTTCTACAGGCAGATGGTTAGATATTTTTAGGCAGGCAATGTCAGGAGATTTTGATGTTAGATCATCACCAACATTTAAAAACTTAGATCTATTTTGAACAATATAGCAACATAGTTCGAGAATATACAGCACAGTGAGTGTAAGAATACTGTACCTATCAAATGATGGTTTACAGGACTAATCATTTTTCAGATTTGCAATGCCCCTAACAACTCTTTTTTGAGATATAAAAACTTTGTCAAAAAAAGCCGAGTTTCCCTAGAGACATATCCCGTATCTCAAATGCGACTCCACCTTACTATAATAAACGTTTAGTAGCTGTTTTTGAGTCAGGACATCTCTGAGGTTTATTATAACGTATCTAGAACTGTTTATTTTTGATATTAATTTTTCACAGTGAATTTTCCAGTTTAGATTTCTGTCAATGTGGAAGCCCAGAAATTTGGCAGCATCACCATTTTATTCTTACACCTTTTTTGGTACGTATGAAATATAATCAATTGTGTTTTATCTATATTAAAAAATAAGTTTATTTGGGCAAACCAATTGCATAATCTTACAAGTACGGTATTGCACTGATCAATTAAATCTCTGTCACATACATTTGACAGAATCAAAGACAGATCATCGGCAAACATCACAAAAAGGTTTCCGGAAGAACCTTGATAATCCAGTTGACATATGAAATAAAAAATATTGGCGCCTATATCGAACCTTGAGCGACCCCCATTTCTATAGGTTTTTTGTTGGAATTTATGTTTTTGATCGAACATCCCGATTTGTGTGAGACTGACACATATTGTTCACAAAAGCTTAAAAAGCTCTTTACCCATGTTTTTGGTGTATTCCTCACTCCTATGGCGTCCAATGTAGAGCACAAGGCCTTAACATCGACTCAGTCGAATGCCCTGCTGAGGTCACAGAACACTCCAACACCCATTTGTCTAAAGTGAGCCTGGGCCGCTGTTTGTGTGCTTCGTTTGGAGCGAAAACCATGTTGGTTATCAATTAAAATAGCACAGTCCTCAAGAAAAACCAAAAAGCGGCCGAGAATGGCGCTCTTAAAAGTTTTTGAAAGTTTTTGAAATCCCATTTGTGACAGTCACTGGTCTGTAATTTTCTACACTCTCCCGATTTCCTTTCTTAAAGATTGCAACTACCCTGCCACACTTTAATTTTTCTTTCATGAAAAACTTCTTCTAATTCTTGAAATAATATAGCTCTTAGTTTGTCTCTTTATTGCATTTGCCATAGACGCAATTTCCAAATATACTGTTCTGTGATTTGTTATAACATTATCAAACACCGTACAGAAGGAGTTATTATGATTAAAATTGGTAAAATTATGGTCGATTGATGTACATGTGGTTTTTGTAACTCTAGTTGTCCAACGAACAAGAGATCGAAAATTAAGACAATGAACTATAATGTCTTGGTAATGGGCTCATCTTTGAAAGACTATATAATGCTGTATTAAATAGTTATTTAAAGAAAAATCAAGAAATATTTAGAATATAAAACTAATACAAGAAAATCAATGGATTTTTTTGTCGTATTCGACATTAAGGTAAATGAACAAAGGATTCGGACGCAAAGCGCGTAACGTAAAATGGTTCGCGGAAGTTTTGCCTTCTTTCTCACTCCAAAACTTTAATTCGTGGGAAAATATTGAAATTTGCCGGCTTTACGATAAATAGGAAACATAAACTGCTCACAATAATTTCTAACAGGTTCTATTTAATTTAAGTACAAGGTGATCTAGGAGAAGAATTTTCAAACATCAGTGATGGCTTTAACTAGACTCTATATATTTGCGTTCGACGTTTTAAAGGATCATCCACTCTTTCAGTTGGTGCCAGTTGCTTCTTAAGCTTGGTTTGAGATGCTTTTTTATGACTTACAGCTGCAAACAGGATTTTGTACTCAAGGACAAAATATATATTAATCCTTAAGAATCACTGATACATATATTCTTCATCTAATATGTCTCCAGCATGTAGAGGCCAACTTGCTAACAAGAATCACAAACCAAAGGCTAATCTCGATTGATCTATTTCACGCTGTTTTATTTTTAGCAAAATTGACAACACCGTTGCAAGTCAAGAAATTTCTCATGAACCGCACTCTTTGAGATGTTTATATAAAATGTGCTTATCATATTAGAAAATTGTTTTGCAGCATGTAAATTATCAATAAAAAGGATCTATATTTCGGTAAAATCCAGCCAACTGATACATGTTTACTCTTGTATAGAACTAATGTTTCGTATTATATTTAAATAATTAGATCAAGGTGAGAATAATTAGATGCTCTTAAAATAGAAAGTAGAAATAAATCCCTGTCATTTACGTTGGAATAACGCCAATGTATTATTCTGTAATCTACGAGTTACTAGGTATAAGCATGAAAATCTAATTTACCATAGACAATGGTAAAACACTAATTGCGAATGAAACCATAAATTAGAAGGACGAAGTATATTGCATCGATTATTTCTAATATATGGTTTTAATTTGAGCAGAACAGTTGCGCTTTTGTAAATTGCAATTTCAATATTCATTTGCAGCTCTAATTCCCTCTCGGTTTAATAAAAACTTTAGCGTTGTAACATGTAAGCCATAGTGAGCTATATAAAGTATGCGACATATGGGATAAAAGAATTAATTGCAATTTTGCAAAAAAATTAATAATGGGAAAATGTGTGCTCGATGTTACCAAATTAGATGCGATATAGAGAATACAGATATTATAAAATTCTAGCTTCGAAATTTTTATATTAATTTGGTATAGGAAATATTTTTCAAATAAGGGAAGCGAACATTATGAACATACAGGCAAAATGGTTTTAATAATTCCACTTCCATCATATCTGTCGAAACAGCGCGCTAATTATTTTTCGTTAATAACGGTAATCTATTTTAATCAACTTCTGACAAGGTCTAGATGGGAAATAAAATTATGATGAAATATTTTTCACTATCTTTGAGTTCCTCCGTGCTTCCTGGAGATTAAAGCCGGAGACGTCTAAGGCACTGAATTCTATATGTTCTGGTTATGTGGCCACACGTGGTGCCCAGGGCATCAAACACTTCAAGACATCTTATCTTATGTATGATAAATATCAATAAGATTAGCTGAAAATTAATTCACATACAAAATTGGCCAGTTCTAATTTATCGGAAAATTCCCCAAAATGTCCCACGCAAATCGTAATCTTTGCTGAAACATCCTTTCCGACACAATATTATACGTTTAAAATAACGCAAATATAACAAAACTCTAGCGTAAGAAAAAAATGAACCGTACCTTCTCAAAACACCTCCCGGTGTCAGGATAGAAACCAAGATGCCAGTCATATCTCCTAAGTTTCTTAATTCTCAGATCAAAAAGGGGTTTCTCAAAAATGCATTAGGGCACCTTTCCGCCACGAAGGAGTGTTTCGCAGTTTCAAATTATGTAAGCTTGCATATTGAATTTAATTGAGATATCAAAGCAGGTTTTCCTACAGCTGTGTTTGCATAAAAATTTTCATAATCCTAATATTTGTATTAAAAGAACTAAATTGTAATCAAATAATATATTTAAAGAAAAATTAATTTTAAACGAACGTGATTGGCACTGATATCTATTGTTTGTGTATAAACATTTTAAAAAAATTGCAGAATTCAAGAGCACAGGGGGTGTTGGGAATTGACTATAATATTGTTAAAGAATGTAAATGTGGCAATGATAGAAGCGGCACCGTTGCGCCCGCAAGTTTGAAGTAAATAGATTGCGTGACACTGACATATTTTTTTTATGTCAAAAAATTTTTCCTAAAAAGTCCGAATAGAAAGATTGCGCTCTCGACATTCTCGCACACAATTGCTTTCTTTGATTGTATAACGTAATTTTAGTACGGTAGTTTAGTGGTTGAGTTGAAATGCGGCTGTTTAAACCCTCAATAAAACGATGATGTTTGTAGTCGGGAAGGTGATGTTCATTTTCCTCATTGCAAGTAAATAAAGATTTGCGAACCGACGTGAACTTTTAAGCGGGTAGCTTATTAGGACGCGACAGGGGGTACTGTAATTTTATGTTGAACCATTACAATTTCTTACTTTCCGTATCCCTGTAACAAGGTCTAGATGGATTCGGTTCGGTTTGAATAGTAAGTTGAAAATAGGTGTAATATAAAAAGCTATTAAAAAAATAAATAAATAAAGAATGCACTAAATGAGCATTACAATTAACATAGAAAAAAAGCATAATAGTTTCAAGGAATTCAGATAATCAGTAGTAGTCATGCATAGAGAGAAAACTGTTAACGTGAGGAAAACTATACAAAATTAGGTGCCTTAAATAAAAATTGCACTATAGCTATGACTTAGATTCACACCACAAGCACATATTATCAATAAACTTGAGTCCTTTGTGAAGAGACTATTAAGAATAAAGTTAAAAAGTCTCTGGATAGAATTATAAATGGACAAGTGTTATGAGGAAAAGGTTAGGTAATGTAACCATTGACAGTAATGAAATGACGAAAAAAATATACCTTGGTCATATCCTAAGAAAGGAAACTATAAACTATTGCAAACTGTCACGCAAAAGAAGAGAAAAAAAAGACAAAAATCAAGAATAAAATGGAATGGACAAGTGGATGAATTCTTTTAGGTCGGGAGGAACAGAAACTTGCTCAAGAAAGTGGTCGCCAACCTGCAGCAGGAAAGGCACTGAAAGAAGAAGAAGAATTATTAGATCTTTCCCACGAAACAAATGGCTATGGTGATACTGTATTTAATAGTAACCCAGAGGTAGCTCTTGGGATCGGTGTAGGTCTCACCTTACATCAGCCAGACTTAATCTTCTGGAGACCTGAGCACAAAAGCCCGTCCTTGATAAGCTCACAAATAGTAGACATAGTTCAAATCGAACTGTACCTAAGCCAGATATAACATCTGGCGTTATCTAAACTACACATGCTACTTTTGAGTATTTGTTGAGACTCAGAGAGTGTTGATGAATAGCGTAACTCGATTAGCCAATTGCAATAACCGGTGCATATGCCTAGTTCATTCAACGGTGATAATATTTATAGGTACGGATCAGAAGAGTTGGCCGAAGGCGCCACTAAATTTTCTAATAAAAATATATCAATGATTTTTAAGCATTGAAATTAGGGCAGCAAACTTTAGAAAAATGCCCTATCTAAGGATGTTGAGAAACCTAAAATGAAATTACATAAACTCAACTTGACCTTGCCTTTAGCATATCAAAAAACATCAAAGATCCTAATAAATCTATTTATATATTAAGTATATTCTCAGACAAAACGAGTACAATTGAA
>MU183015.1:0-26820 GCA_016904865.1 Pissodes strobi | reverse complement strand
TTATTAGAGCAGAATATCTTTGCCTGGTGAATAACTAGCTTATGCTAGAATTCGACAATAAATAACATATGTCAAATCACAAATTATCGCTCATCGCCTAAAATATTTTTGGTGTGAAATATCAGGCGGATATCTATCATTGTCCACTTTCAATATTTTCCGGCACTAACGATTTATTTTTTTAGTAGATATTTTCTTGTTCTTCCTAATGCAATTTAGTAACGCTACGATTCAGGATTTGGATGATAAATTGGCATTAGTGCAGTTTATTGACTTTAATGGTGCTGAAATATCTGAATATTGGTAATTTTTTTAATATTTCAGGTTTGCAAAAAGGACAGGTCATCAATGAAAAAGATCCTACAACAAATAATACACTGATGGATTATGCTGAAAAAAATCATATATTAAAAATCACAATTTGCACTTGGCAGTATCTGAAATAATAAAATTTATAATAAAGTGACAATGCAGATTATAGAGACAAGATTATATTAATGCTATCTATTCAAAAACAAACGTTGCTACTTACCAAGATTCGAAGCAAAAAACTTCAAAACCAGCAGATTCTGGAAATTTAACACCTGGAACCTTATGGGAAAAACCGTCAGCTTATTTATGTGGCCATATTAATGAGATGTCATCGGCATTCATAGAAAATAAACCAAGTTAGTTTATGATGATCAAGTAATTATATCGCCATGAATCTATAGAGTTTAAACAGTAAAAAACAAAAGAAATAGCACAAGTCACTAATACCCACACGCCGAGATTAGTTTTCCAACATAATACTGAATTATACTAAAGTTATTCAGTATCCAACGTTTAATTAGATATCTCAAACAGAACGAAGAATCACTGGAGTTAATTAAGAAATTAATTTAGTGAAATCAAATAACAAATTAGTTAATGAAGTGAATTATTAAATTAATTGAGAAAAAAAAAACATTCAATAAATTAATTAGTGCAGGCAATTATGAAATCAGACGTCTCATTCAATTAGCGTACCCGGGAGCAACAGAAGAATTTCAAGAAGAACTTACTGCCCAATATTTCGTGGATGGTATCAGAGATTCAGAAACTCGGAAAATGCTACGACTAGCCAAATTTGATAATAGCAGTGAATGTTTGGGGTAGGGCTCTAGAAATCGAGGCGGCCTGTAATATCTCTAAGCCAAAAATCAGGGCCGTATCCATCCAGGAAGAAAAGCCGGCAAACAGCTATGAATTAACTGAGATGGGCGAAATTTTGAAGAAATTAACCGAAGTTCTTCAGGCCACGGGAAGATTCTGGGAGCCACTAGAAGATAGGCCATGTAACCGAAATACTTCAAATCAGTGCTATAGATGTGGCAGGACTGGGCATTTCAAAAGAGACTGCCGAGTACGACTACTGTCTAGACCTCCGTGTAGAGACGCTAGGACCTCAAAGTCAAATCAGAAAAACTTCAATTAGTCAACATTGCGCAACGGGTGTTGGCTAAAGAATATAAAGTTCCCAGGATGGTCTTCATAAAAAGTTTAGGAAAAAACGCCGACAGTCTGACTATTAAAGGAAAGATCAACGGAAAAGCCATTACAATTACTATTGACACTAGTGCGGCGGTATTTTTGGTAACGTGCAACAGAGTAAGTAGAGTAGCTTTACTTACGGTTACCGGTGAAACTGCCGAAGTACTTGGAGAAATGGATATTGAACTTCAACTGGGACGAATTAAATTACACCACACAGTGTGAGTAGCCGACATAGAAGACGAATTTATTTTGGGGATGTATCTCATCGGTTACCTTCTGAAGTTTGGCACCGAAGAGTTCATCCTTACCAAAACAGACGATGGCACACCGACTAAAGTAGTGGCGGCATGTACTGTCATAAT
The DNA here is from genome assembly GCA_016904865.1 of Pissodes strobi. Classification (NCBI taxonomy): domain Eukaryota; kingdom Metazoa; phylum Arthropoda; class Insecta; order Coleoptera; family Curculionidae; genus Pissodes; species Pissodes strobi. The sequence continues at coordinate 24,943 of MU183015.1, read as the reverse complement.
AAGCTGAATTACCGAGCAGATAATTTTTGGGAAATTGGAGAAGGATTTTGAAGGCTACAGCGAACTTATCCAACATCACAATTTGCCTTGCAAACACCTCGTAGGCAAAGCACTAGTCAAAACCGACGGTGAAATGCCGATAAGGATATCAAATATGTCATCCAATTCCATCAAAATCAATAAAGGAGATGCAACAGCCACTTGCGAGCCGGTGCGTGGGTAACCAGTTGCGAAACACGGTCAGAAGTAACACCCTCAACATCACCTAAGGAAGTCCTAGAACATTTCCAGAAGTCGTGGCATCATCTCTCTTCCGAAGAACTGAAGAAAGCTACACAATTTATCAAAGAGCAGAGCACAGCCATTGAAAAGAAAAATGACAATACTGGAAGAACGAACATCATAAAACATAAAATCGACACTGGAATGCTCAGTGACGAAGCAGCAAGAGGTGACGACATTAGTGGGCAAAATGCTTGACGATGGAATTATTGAAGAGTCATCAAGCCCATGGTCGTCCCCCATTGTCTTAGTCATTAAGAAGGATGGGACTTCCAGATTCTGCGTGGACTATAGAAGGCTCAATGACGTCACCAAGAAGGACAGCTATTTACTTCCCAGAATTGATGACACGTTGACGACACTAGCAGGTTCTCATTGGTCTTCAACACTCGATAGAGCGGCTACAGGCAAGTAGGCATTGACGAACAAGATAAGGAAAAGACTGCTTTTTCTACCGGAAGTGGGTTATATCAGTTTAAAGTTATGCCCTTCGGACTATGCAATGTCCCCGCTACTTTTGAGCTTCTTATGGAAGTTGTTCTACGAGGCCGCACTTGGAAGGCATACCTGGTCTATCTTGATGATATAATGGTAATGGGAAAAACTTTGAAGAGCGCCTACAAAACCTGAATGAAATTTTACTAGAATCAAGGATGCTCAGCTCTTACTAAATCCAAAGAAATGTTTTCTTTTCCAACAAAAAATTGAATTTACGAGCATGTCGTGTCATCAGAGGGAATCCAATCCGATCAACGAAAGACTACAACAATCAAAGACTGGCCTCGTCCTCGCGACAAACACGAGCTTCAGAGCTTCCTTGAATTATGTACTTATTATAGAAGATTTGTCGAAGGATTTGCAAATATAGCTGCATCTCTACATAAGGTCACTGAAGAACGAGCACATTATGACTGGGATTATAACTGTGATTCTGCTTTCAGGTAATTAAAAGCGGCTCTATGTTCTAGTCCCATATTGGGATATCCGGAACAAACGGGTATATTTGTATTGGACACAGACGCAAGCAACACCGGCATCGGAGCAGTTTTATCGCAAGTACAAGCAGGAGAAGCACGAGTTATCGTATACTACAGTCGGACACTTTCGAAACATGGATGTAACTACTGTGTAACCCGAAAAGAGCTATTGGGAATTGTACGGTCTGTTGAGCATTTCCAGCAATATCTATATGGACAAGAATTTCTTATAAGGAGTAGCACTTAAATGGCTTTTAGATATGAAACAGCCTGAAGGACAGGTAGCCAGATGGCTTGAAAAGTTACAACAATATAACTTTAAGGTTAAGCACAGCATAATAATGCAGATGCTTTATCCAGAAAGCCATGCGAGGATAATTGTAAGCATTGCCAAAGAATAGATCAACGAGAAGGGATTACTCCCATTAGGCAAATGAAATTTGAGATTGATCAGCAGTAGACCACAGAACAGCTTAAATAGGATCAGCTTGAGGATGGTGAAATAGTACTATTGTTAAAAACTAAAGAAGAACATCAACCAAGACCAAGCTGGAGAGAAATTTCAAGTAAAGGACTTGCTTTTAAAACTCTGTGGGCCCAGTGGGACTCCCTGGTGGTGGAAAATGGACTTCTTAAATGAGCATGGGAAAACGCCGATGGAAAAGTAGTGAAAACACAGTTAGTGGTACCAAGGAGGAAGACATCGGAAGTTCTGGAAGAATTTCATAATGGAAAGTCTGGTGCTCATCTCGGAGTGAACAAAACGCTTAAGAAGATCCGCGACAGATTTTACTGGGTCAACTACTGCCAGGATGTGAAATCGTGGTGTCGGCAGTGCTCAAACTGTGACGCAAGTCAAGTACCCAAAACAAGATCTAGGGGAAAAATGAAACAGTATAATGTGGGCCTACCATTTGAACGTATCGCCATTGACGATAGCTGGCCCTTTTCCAAAATCAAATAATAGTAGCAAGTACATTTTAGTGGCTATTGACTACTAGAAGCTGTTACCATAGAAGAGGTCCTCGTGAATAACCTATTCAGCAGATTTGGTGTTCCATTAAAACTGTACTCAGATCAAGGACGCAACTTCGAATCCAAGGTTTTCCAGAAAGTGATTTACTCAACATTCATAAAACACGGACTACAGCTTTACATCCACAATCAGACGGCATGGTTGAGAGGTTTAACAAGACCATTGAAGAACATTTGTCAAAGATCGTAGATGAACATCAGAAAGATTAGGATCAAGACATACCACTATTTTTGATGGCATATAAATAGCAGAAAGCGTGTTCAGTTGCCTAATCATTGAGTGTTGAATTGTAAAGAGCTATTAGTTGTAAAGTTATAAGAGTTGTAGAAAGTGGTAGAAAATAATGAGAGTATTAGTTGAAAATAGTGAAAGTAGTATTTTAATCAGGAACTCACGGAAAAAACGTAACAGTATCATATTTTTGCATCTTCACTCCTGTAAACGAGCCATTTGTGACACACACTTACAGATATTTTTCGATGTAATCTAGCAAAAAATCACAAGAAATCATTTATACTTTTAAAAAATTTGAAAGTGGCGTTTGTATATTTCTATACAAATATCTTTATTGTTGGATTAGTTTGGGTTGTGCAAAATAACTTTTTATACAACATTTACTAACTTGTATCAAAATGAATGTTTTAACTTCAAACATTTTAGAGTTATTTGAGAAAAGTATATTGATGTGCAAACATCTTACGCAAGGTATGAGGGTAAATCTCAAGAAAATGGACGGAAGTGTGTTAGGGGATGTGACATGTCTGGTCAGCCCTTGATAGATAAATTTAATGTAGACTGTAGTAGGGCATTTTCTAGACATGTAGAATAAGTAGCCTTTGAAGGGTGTCAAAGGGAGTAGTTGAGTCAAACAGCTCTGGGTTTGTACTGATTTTATTAACAATTTGATTCGTATTTATACAAAAGAGTTCCTAATCTAAATACTATAAAACATATGTACATGTATACAAAAATGATGATATTATGTTATTATTTAATTGTTAACCCGGTGACCTGCTTCGTTGTGTAAGTTGCTGCGATGCATTTTTCTGGGTCGACGTACAGCTTGGATGCGATCTCAGCAGACTTAATACGTCATGCTTATTTGAAATTATTAACTTTATTTTCGTTGGAGAATAATTATACAGAGCGGCAAGAAATGGCTAATGGAGATTAGACATTCTGGCGGCCGGGACTGTGATGGTTCCCCAAGGGCGTGTAGGTTCGAGAATGCTGCTTATGTGTAAAATAGGAGTTGTCATTGATCTTGGTTGCGGTTGGCTGGATCGTTGTAGATGTGGAAGGTGTCTAATTCTATACCCCGATCAACCTCTTCTCTATTTCGAGTAATTGGCTTGCGGTGATATTTTTGTCTTTTGTAATACCATAGTCCACTGATAATTGCAGCTAGTACTGCTATTGCAGAAATCGTGGTGCTGCGAATTACTGTATTATTGAGTGAACTCCATCTGGTCTCTGTCAGTTCATGGTCGATTTCTACTTCTTCCTTCATGAGGGTGTCCAGGCTTCCAGAAGCAGTGATTACTGATTCCTTATCTGAGCTTAAATGGATTTTACCAGAGCGAGGTAATGTAGTTAGGTTGAACCTGGCAGGTTTAAACATAGTTTTACGTACTGATATAGTCTCGCTTCTTTTTGGAGTTAATATGTTTTTGCTCGTTTTTACAAAACAGTTTTGGGAAATCTCAATACTTCCTGTATAGTTTAATGTGATTTCATCTCTTATTCCATCGCACACAACTGCGACCCTTGCTTTTGATGGTGAGATAAATAACCAAGCATTTGGCAATATAAGTTGCTTCTAAATCAGAGACTGCAGCTGGTTTTCTTGAGTGTCGCATGTTGTGTTTTCTGTTCGTTGATATATTTCATCAATCACACAATGCGGACTATTCTCGATGCTTCGTGTTGTTACTGGAGCACAAACATAGACATCGTGGTCTATCGTGATGCAGTCATGGAAATCTTGTTCATTGGTTTCAAAATAGAGCTGTCTGTTGTAGTTACAGCAAGTTTGTTGTTAGGTACATCCAAAATCCAGTATGCTATTGGCGTGATATTTAGAGGAATGGGTGTTGCTTTTATGATTAGGAAGTCGTCAACTTCTGTTATAAGGAAGTACCCAACCACATGTATGTCTGTTTTGGTGTGATGGATTCTCGTTGTTATGAGTGGAAATGTCACAATTTGTAAGTTTGACGGTAACTTTCTGGATACCTCGGCAATTGCTTGCTCAATCTCGACTGGTGATATCAGCTCCAACAGGTGGCTTCGGTGATAGTGCACATCTAGCAATCGCTGATGATATTCCATTTTTATCAATATAATTGGATACCATTTGATAACTGCTTAGAAGGTGGATATTTAGGAGGTTTCAATCTACTGCTTGATACCAATGGCTCATTTCTCTTATTGCCTCGGTTGTCTTTTCCTGGAATCGTCTGAGTTGGTTGTTTATTCTTGTTTCTGTGTTGTTGAACTTAGTTAGCGAGTGGAGCATAAACTTTGTTTGATGGCTGGATACCTTAATTAGCACTTTTTGATTTTGTTCCAACTTGTCTATATCCAGGTAGACTTCATCGTTTACTCCGAAGAGGGAGGTGAGCAACTTCCCAACTATACCTCGCTTATGTCTTCCATTCCTTTGTCCATCCATTCTATTTGACTTTGCTTTTCTCATAGCTGGTGAATTAGCGAAGAACATTGTGTGTTTGTAGCTAATTCCTTGGCACTGTCACAAAGGGAATTTAACTGGCGTATCGAATCGTTTATATTTTTCGTATCGTTGCCTAGTTGATATTTATCAAACTTCACTTCTAGTATGAACATTCCTCTGTCTATTTTGGCATGACCAACCTCTTCTATATACAACCCTGGAGGTGGGTAATGTACCGTATATTTTTGTGCCGTGGACTTTTGTAGTGTTAAAAGGAAAATGATTGCTATGGTTACAGTTCTCCATAGGTTGGTACCTCTGTTTCTTGTGTGTTCTCTGGTTGCTTCTGGCTGCGTGGGTATGTGTATTAGCTTGTGTATAGGACGTTTAGTCACATTTCCTCCTGGCTTCTGGATAGATACTACCCGTACTACTTTGTCTTCAGATGGATGCACGTCAATTATTCTTGCCAGAGACCATTTGCTTGGGTTGATGTCTTGATCTTTTACTAGTACTACTTCTCCGACCCCAGGTATTTTGTTTAACGTCGTCCATTTGTATCTCTGCTGTAGTTGGTTTAAGTAGTCTGATGACCATCTTTTCCATATATCTACTTTGATTTTCTGCACCAATTTCCATCTTTCATTTAAATTGAAATTAATTGTTGTGTTTATAGGATCTGGAAACTCTACCATGGGTCTGCCAATCAGAAAATGTCCTGGTGTCAGCACTGGATCACTTGGATCGTTACTTAGAGTACATAGTGGCCGAGAATTTAGACAAGCTTCTATTTGGTGCATAAGCGTTGTCATTCCTTCATATGTTAGGCAGGTCTCGCCGATCACTCTTTTCATATGATACTTCATAGATTTGACTCCAGCTTCCCATAGGCCTCCAAAGTGAGGCGATGCGGGGGGTATGACATGCCACTGTGTTCCTATGTTTACTAATTTGTCTTCTATGCTGGAGGTCTTGATCCTATCTTGTACTTCGTTATGAAGAATCTTACTGGCCCCCACGAAATTTGTGCCATTGTCACTGTAGATAAGTGCACATTGTCCTCGTCTTGCAATGAATCGTCGAAAGGCTGCCAAAAATGTATCTTCTGACATGTCGCTGACCACTTCTATGTGAATTGCTTTGGGGGCAAGACAGACAAATATTGCTATGTATCCTTTGTATGCCTTATAACCTCTCCCTTTAGTGGTCTTAATTTGAACTGAACCTGCATAATCCACACCGGAATGTGCAAATGGGTGAGAGGGTGTTATTCTGGCAGAGGGAAGGTTTCCCATTAATTGTTCTGTAGTTTCTGCTATGTAGCGGATACATTTGACACATTTTCCTATTGATGATTTGACAGCTCGCTTTGCATTGACGATCCAATTGCTTTCGTGTCTGTGCCAATGTTGTTTGGTTCCCTCCGTGGAGAGTTCTGTCGTGTGCGTCGGTTATGACTAGCTTGGTCAAGTGACAGTTGTATGGCAGTATCATGGGGTGCTTTCTTCCGTATGGCAATTGTGACTTCTCGAGTCGTCCTCCAACCCGTAGTGTGCCTTTGTTATCCAGGAACGGGTTGAGACTCAAGATTTTGCTTGTTTTCTTGATACCGTTTTGTTTTTGCAGCACCTTAATTTCTTCGGAGAAGTATCTCCGTTGTATATTTCTCACGATCTGTTCTAGTGTGTCTTGGAGTTCTGGTACTGACAGCTTGTTTGTATTATTTTCTTTATTTTTGCAAATACTTATAAATCGTTTGCAAAGTGACATCGTTCGTATGAGCTTGTTTAATGTTGAGAATCTGGCTACTGTTTCGTCTTCTTCTGGATTTTTTATTATTATAGCGTGGCAAGTAATTTTTGTTTCCTCTGGAGGAGTGTTAATGATGATATTTTTGGTGGCCACGGTTTTTAGCTCTTTTATCTTAAGCCATTCTGGGCCTTGCCACCACAATGTATGGATTGCTAACTTTGAGGGTTCCATCCCTCTAGATACGGCGTCAGCTGGGTTTTCTTCACCTCTGATATGGTCCCATTTCTCTTTAGGAATGAGACTGTTTATTTGGACGACTCTATTTGCCACAACTGTTTCCATTTTCTACGGTCACCTCTTATCCATGATAGTGCAATCATGGAATCTGTCCAAGCATAAACAGCCGTCTGGCTGCACGGCAATGCTTCTAGTGTCTGTTTCATTATTTTGGCTAATAATAATGCTGAATATAGTTCTAGTCTTGGTAATGTTGCTTTAATTTTTATTGGTGCTACTTTTGACTTGGCCATTAGCAGCGTTATCTGGAAACCTTGATTGTTATCTCTTGGTACTTTTATATAGATTACTGCTCCATATACCTTCTCAGATGCGTCACAGAATCCATGTAGCTCTACATTACTACTTGAGGTTTGCTTTGTCCAACGTAGTATTGAAATGTTTTCTACATTTTTCAAGTCTTCTTCAAATGCTTTCCATTTTGATTGGATTTTTTCCGGAACTTCGTCGTCCCATTTTAATTGCAGCCAAAGATCTTGTATTAAGAGTTTCGACTTTATTACTACTGGAGCGAGCCACCCCAGTGGATCAAATAGCTTTGATACTTCTGACAGGATTGTCCTTTTGGTTACTTTGGTGATTGTGGAAACACTTGCTTTGAACCTAAACGTGTCATTATGTGGTGCTCAGTGTATCCCAAGTGATTTTCGGATGTTGTCTTCCGTTATCTCGAGGTCTTCTTGATTTTTTAGGGTAGTTTCAATTGATTCCATTATTTCACTGCTGTTACTTGTCCATTTTCATAGTGTAAAACCTCCTAATTTGAACATGTTAATTAATTCTGTTTTGAGATTTTCCGTCTCTCTAATTGTGTCTGCGCTTGATAAGAGATCATCGACGTAAATGTCTTGCATTGTGACTGCAGCTGCTTTTGGGCATCTAGTCTTTTCATCTTCGGCTAGCCGCTGAATCGTTTTTATTGCTAGGTATGGAGCCGATGTTGTTCCATACGTGACTGTTTTTAGAGTATATTCTTCTATTGGACGAGCTGGATCAGTTCTCCATAAAATTCTTTGATGTTGTTGGTCTTCAGGATGAATTTTTATCTGGCGGTACATTTTCTCTACGTCTGCTGCTATTGCTATTTTGTGAAATCTCCATCGCAGTAGAATGTCTGATAGTTCTGGCTGAAATCTAGGTCCAGTGAACATAGTTTCATTTAGACTTAATCCATTTGACGTTTTTGATGATGCGTCAAACACCACCCTTAATTTTGTTGTTGTATTTGATTCCTTTATGACTGGCTGATGGGGAATATAGTATTTTGCTATTTTGTCATGACTTTGAACTTCTTCCATATGTCCCAAGGTCTGATATTCTTGCATGAATTGTTTGTATTCTTGGCTTAATTTTTCTTTTCTACCGAATCGTTTTTCTAGCTGAATCAATCTAGCTGCTGCCCGATTTTTTGATCTTCCTAGTTTGCCTTCTAGTTCATTTAATGGTATTCTGACGGTGTAGGTGCCATCAGCGTTTCTGACTGTGTTGCCCTCATAATGTTCTTCACAAAATTGCTCTGCTTCTGTAAGCTGTCTTTGTTCTAACACTTCTTCAATTTCCCACAATTTCGTGATTTGCTGATCTTCTTCTATTAGACTTGTTAATCCGTGTATCTCAAATTTGTTTCGGCTAGTGTTGTTTATCGCCCCAAACAAGATCCATCCTAGCTCTGTGTTTTGCCCAAGAATGCCATCTTCTGTCTTCCTGATTTCTTCTAGTATGATTTCTCCATACTCCTTAGCTCCTAGGATCATGTCAATAGGACCAGGCCGGGAGAATGTTGGATCGGCCAGAATTTCGTTTTTCCATTGTTCAGTTTTCATTTGGAGTGGCTTCGTCGGTAAGGAGTGTGTTAGCTTTCGTAACACTAAGCATGCGACCTGTAATGCAAAGTTGCTTGTGAACCGAGGTTTGACAAATGCCTCTATCTTCCATTTTGCCTTTTAGGTTCTCCTGCTCCCACTCATGTTATTTCAGCTTGAATCTTTTGCCTGGGCATGGCTAATAATGTGGCTACTTGCTCTGTGATAAAGGTACATTGTGATCCAGTATCCACCAAGATGCGTAGATGCTGATCAGTGCCGTATGCATCTGGCACTCGAACCAATGCTGTTGCTAGTACTACTAAATCGTCTCTTTGAAGGCTGTGGTTAGTTGTATTTCGTCGATGTTGCTGGCCGAATTTCTGAACGTTGGTCGTTGGGCTGGTTGCGGAGCTTGATCATTTCTTCTAGAGCGAATCTGTTCTTGATGAGGTCTTTCAACATGGAGCAATGTGTGCTGAAATTTTCTGCATGACAGGCATCGACCTTCAGAATGACATCTGACATGCGAATCGTGCGATAGGCAATTTGCACATATATTATTCTCATGTACAAATTTTACCCTTCCCTGGGTTGTAATTGCTTGAAACCTTGGACATGCATACAGACGGTGCCGACAGTCTTTGCAGTATGGGCAGGCGATTTGACTATTAGTTTTTGGTGCCCTTTTGTTTTTGTCCTCTTCTGACGTCTCGAGTGAATTAAATCTTCTTAGTATAAATGCCATCAACTCTTCTATTGGTTCTGTGTCGTGCGGTTTTTCCAGTGACTGTTCATACAATCTATTTGTTTCGGCGTCCCATTTTTTGCTTATGATGCGTCCGATCATTGGGCCCCAGGAGCTGGTATCAATTTGTAAATTGTTTAGTGCTTCGAGACACTCTTGTACTGTGTCGTGTAACTGTTTCAGTTTTACTGCTGATTCGTGCTGGATATTTGGGATGTCAAGAATTGTGTCTATTAGTTTTTTGGCAAGTAAGCGGTCGTTTGTATATAGCTTTTCCAAAATTTTCAGCTTGCTTCGTAGTTTGCGTCGGAACTCTGAAGATGCTGCTCTTGTACTGTGTCGTCGGCTCGAAGGACCAAAATGTCTAGTCAGCCCTTGATAGATTAATTTAATGTAGACTGTAGTAGGAGGGCATTTTCTAGACATGTAGAATAAATAGCCTTTGAAGGGTGTCAAAGGGAGTAGTTGAGTCAAACAGCTCTGGGTTTGTACTGATTTTATTAACAATTTGATTCGCAAAAAATATACAAAAAAGTTCCTAATCTAAATACTATAAAACATATGTACATGTATACAAAAATGATGATATTATGTTATTATTTAATTGTTAACCCGGTGACCTGCTTCGTTGTGTAAGTTGCTGCGATGCATTTTTCTGGGTCGACGTACAGGATGCGGTCTCAGCGTTTCCGTATAAAATAGTTCTTTCTATCGCCAAAATATAGGCAACCAATTCCAAATAAGTGGTTGCCTATATTCAGGCGTCACAAAGACGAAATATGCTATTTACGAGGGCTGCTAAAATATTTGTGAAGCATACTAAATACCAAGGGATTTAAAAAATTATCCAGTTAAACGCTATTGAAGCAATACATGCAATTACACAACCGATGTCGATGTTAGACTCATATGCCGAATTCGCCCATTCACCGAAATAAATACCCATTTCGCGATATGAGCAAAGCTAAATGATCGGTTGCCGAAAATATGTTCTATTTCGGAATCTGTTCAACGTGATTTGCACATTTTGCGAACTGACCAAACTGGAGTTGTTCAAATGCCGAATATGAACATATTTTGGCACACAATCATTTTTAGTTTTGCATTTCGCCGATTGTGTATTTTAGCAATGTTAAAAACCTCAAATGAGCTTTCAGAAATGTTAATTATTATTAATAATTTATTAAGGATAACAATATTTATTTCTCAAAAACAGCTTATAACCCACATGGAAATAATATTATCTATTTATTTCGACAAGAGGAACTAAAATGACACTTGCTAATACACTTAACATGACTCGAAACACATTTGCACTTTTTATTTTGGCACTGTTTCTTGCAATCACATTTTAATCACATTTCTAACCCCCTGCTTAGACCTAGTTTCCTTAGCAGCAATTTGACTCCTTGAAGATGACGTGGATGGAATGTGAATGATAAATTCAGTTTGTGACAACTTTAAGAGATATTTTTGCTTAAATACATCAGAACGACAGGCAAACGCCAAAATATTACTAAGTCTAAAACCAATTTTTAGCATACATTTTCTCCAAAACGCCATTAGCTGTAGCTAGTTTATAAAAACAATATTATTCACCAATAAGCATTGCCATAACATTTCTAGGGGCCGCGCGTCGGGAATTTTCATAATCACATTCTATCCAACAGTAACCAAAGCGAACTTTTTGCACTGTGACATCGTGTTTGCCGGCCTTTTTAACCCGTGTCAGTTTACCTCGATTAAGGCAGTCCGCCCATTAAGTTTTCTGAAACAAAATAAAATACAGTAAATGACAGAAATCTAGCCAAAATCTGACTCAAAAAACATATGATAGCTAGTCCTTGATAAACAAATACCTGACAGCGTCGAACTTTGTGCTACTACTTAAATTTTCCTCCAAATCCCCTATTTCATACTGCAGTTCTTCGTTGAAATGTTCAGTAAATTCATCACAGTTACCATCTCTTTCATCCCCCGTTTCATTTTGTTTAGTTGAAACATACATCGTATCTTCGGTAGTTGCAATTGTTTCTTGATTTGCTAGGATTTCTTTGAATACCTTTATGATAGGATCTATTTTTTTTTCATTTGTACAAATCGTAACCCGTCAGATCATTGACTCGAATTATTCTCATTTATCCAAGCAACTAATATATCACGAACGTCTTGATTCGCTCTATCCAGAGGCCCTTGACTCTCAGAATGACTTGGCTTTCCGTGAACAATTTTTGTATGAAACTAAGTTGGTGATCAGGCTGACATTTACAAATTCTCTCCTGTTGTCACTATACATGGCACACCAAGTATACAAGATATGTCCATTAAGTTGTGAGCTACTTCTTCAGCCCGTTTTGATTTCAAAGGCCGGAGAAATACAAACTTATTAAGGTGAACTTAATAATTTAAAATAAATTTGAATTCTCCGTCTTTTTCAGACTGCATGTCTATGAGATCAAATTGACCTCTTTTATTAAATTGATTAGGAAGTAATGCTTTTGTAACCAGCCCCTTTTTCTTAATTTTTTTCTTCAGTTCACATTGTAGACACAGTTTCAGATATTCACCGATAATACTTCTACTACTATTACAATACCTTTTATTTATCTCCTTTTCCATTCCGAGTGTTCGTTTGTGTCCAGTACCTTGATGAGCTTTTTCCAAAATAAAATATTCTGATACTGTAATATAATATTTTAGAATATCTGATTCATCATTTCTCTTCTGTACTAATTTTTCCATTCCTCCAATGCTAGAGATCTCAAATCTGTTTAATCTACGATAATCCAACGAAGATAATTTTTCATTATTAATTTTCCTTGAAAGACTTAACTTCGATGTGAAATTATTGTGCGGCTTATCAATATACAATGATACTTTGTCATAGAATTCAGCTTTATTTACGGACGATTGCATGTTCATTTTCGGCATTTGAGCAACCACAGTTTGCTCAGTTCGCGAAATGTCGAAATCAAGTTAAACAGATTCCGAAATAGAACATATTTTCGGCAACCGATCATTTGGCGTTGCTCATATCGCGATCTGAGTATTTATTTCGGCGAATGGGCGAATTCGGCATATGAGTCTAACATCGATATAGAATATGTTTACACATCAGTGTCTCGAGTACTAGCAGACTCGCTCATTTTTTTTTAATTTACACTATATCTTACAGACGAAATAGCTTAGGACTAAAAGTTAATACAATTTTCATCTCAGCTTTACTAAGGAATCTAGTGTTAATATTTGGCCCATATATTTTGAAATGCTGAGGCTGATATATGAATAAAATTTATCAGCATTATTGCTTGAAATGAAATATTTTCAATAGTTGATCTCATTTTGTATCGAGTACTAAATTATACAATGGTTTCAAAGCAATAAATGTCTGCGCAGAATGTTTTATAGCACGGAGCTCCAATATTTTATTGTAATAAAAATACAAATGCATTCAAAATAATAAATTTGCTTTCAGTAAATTATTCACAGCACGGTAAATTTAGTCGCTGGTATTAAATGATACGATAACGCTACCATTCAACAGGCCATTAGCTTAGCGTTTTACTTTATTAAGCGCCATTTTTATTTATTATTACCTACTATATTTTGAGGTTTGCTTTATATTTCGAGCTAAATGTTATCATTTTCGTACCATACAAAATTCATTTGCAAAATGACTTATGTTATGGGCCGTTGCTCACATTATAAACTACGTTTGGCATTATAACGGATAAAAAGATGATAATTTTGTGATAAAATTATACAATAATGCGACAGAATAATGCTGAAATATAAGAATTAATGTCTTGTTTGTAATGACGAGCTATTTTCTCAAAAAAGGGTATCTCAAGTAGGGGGACCTAAATATATAAAATAAATTAAATTTACCTTAACACAAAATTGGCATTATTGTTTGACTGACATAATACAGCTGGAAACCAGCTTTCCAGCTGATGATCCATGTTGATTCATCCACACAGTACTTAAAATACTCATGCTTATCTATAGATTTTTTTAGGCTCAGATCTTACTGGACGCTGAGCTAGTCGCTCAGATGACGGAGCTGTATGTTGGTCTATTGCTTCCGATTATGGGCTATCTTGACTTTTTAGTAAATTATCATAGATTCTCTCGATTGAGCTCTACTACAGTCTGGGCCCGTATGCTCACATCAGATGATATCTTGGGAACATTTCGTGAACTGCTGACTGTTTGCTTTAATAGAGCATTTACAGTACGATGATAACCAAGGCCCTAAAAATATCATCTGCTAATCTCAAATCAACGCAGGTGATAAGAAAGTGACAAATAAGTTGAGTGCCACCACTGATCCTATAACTACTCTCATTGATGATCCAGATGATCAATCAACCTTTTTTAATCCTACTGATCTTCATGAGCTGCTTTATGCTGTGGCATCTATAAGAAATAAAAAAATCTGCAGAGCATGATGGTTTATTAGGCTATATTTTTGATGAACTTGCCAGCTAGTGCTTTGAAAGCTTTGGCGAATGCCATTGTTTAAAAACAGTCACAGATATTCCCTTGTATAAGAATGGTGAGTTCGATCATCCAAGCAAGTGCAGACCTGTATCAGTAACAGAAGGCTCCAAGCGGGTCTTGCACTTAGGCCCCAGCCCACATTAAAGAGCCTCCAAGGTGCCAGTCTTTTTTAAGAAAGCCCGCATCTTCTTCATTTTAATACGATGACTCGACGCACTGAATCTGGCTTGATTGTCGTCGCGCCAGACATTCTGAATATTGCCCACGCAAAGGCGGAGCATTCCGTAAGTAGATGGTATGGAGTCTCATTATTCTCCATGCACCATCTACACTTCCCCTCCTCTGCAATTCTCAGCAGAGTCAGGTACTGTCTAAGTCTACAGTGCCCTGTGTAGAATCCTACTAGCGCCCTGCACTCCTTCCTAGATAGGACCATCAACTCCCTGGTGAGACTTTTTGCGGGCCTTTGTATCAGGAGGCTTGTCTGACTCATCCCCGGAGCCGTCCGCCACACCCCCTCGGCACGACCCTCCGTCCAGGCCTTCAAAGCCCTTTCGCAAACACTCTGGCCGATCCCTACACAGGGATCAGGACCTACATACCTACGTGCGGAGCCTTCTCTAGCTACGGCGTCAGTCGTTTTCCGGTCACCCAAGTATCCCAGTAACCAGACCAGCGTAACCTTTTTATGTTTGTAGACCTGTATCACTTCTGTCTACTCTTCCAAAGATTATAGAAAAATTAACCAAGAGTCGAGCTGCATCATTTTTTTATCATAGAGAGATATTTTTTGCAGGACAATTTGGATTTCTATGCCAGAATGGTAGGAGCATCAATGATGCTAGTTATCAGTTTTTGGATCATTTTCTAAATAAATGAGGGAGCGCAGCACGGAAATGTTTGTGACCTATCTAAAGCCTTTGTTTTCGTGAGAACAATATTATTTAGGTTTAGTTTTTTTGGTCAGAGTAAATGTCTTTTACTTCATATAGTTTGTTGGAGCTCCCATTCCAGCTAAACGAGATATTGAACTAGTTTAGCTGCATGATTGTTTGAATCATTTAAGCTTAGTTTGTTATTTGCATCTGTGGCCTTTTTTATTTCTTTTCTAAGAAATTTGCTTTCTAGTTTCCCTTTATCTGATTCGGGATCCATATAAATTTATTTCCTTATTCTCGATATTTGTCTTCTCCAATTTGTATTGCATCTCTATCTGGCAAGGGGATGATCTATATTGTACGCTTTAATGGAGTCTAGAGAGCGCCCCGTATATATATTTTGATGATGTTTATAGTTTGCCAAAGTTTGCCTAAATAGTAAAGATATTGAGTTTTTTAGGACGGTTTACAAGTTCATTGTTGATGTGAACGTCGATGGTATTCCATGGTGAACATTTGTGTGGATTGTGTTCATAAATGTGCGGGTATTTCAAGTTAAGTTTTTGCTGGATGTCTTTATATCAGAAATTTGCCTCAGGCTTGTAACTCATGCGCTGGTGGAGCTACATTCGGTATGGCATTTTTTATTTGGAATATTTGTTACGTTGTACATGTATCTTAATATTAAACTTCGATTTTCTCTGTGTATCCGTTAAATTGTGATATCAACTGTCGCAACCTTACTACGTCGAGTGGGTTTCAGCACTCTAAACCGCTTGACAGGGAGCGCTTTCACAGATCTGGAACGAAAATAAGACATATAACGAAGGAAGTTAAAGTTGAGTCCCTTTTCGTTCAGAACTTACCTTCGAGAAGGTGCCTTGTGGCGCTTAAGTCTTAACTGTTGGTGAATAGTCACCATATGGTTCTTTTGTTAGATTTACGAGGCGTAGTAACGTGTATCTTTTGTTAGAATACCGACTATGCGGTTGTGAAACAGCGTGTGTAAGGTGGTGTGATTAAAAGGTAGGTTTGACCCATGTGGTTTTTAGTAGCATGGCTAAAAAAATCGTTTGTCATTTCACCAGGGTCTTTTCGAGGGAGTGATGCTCATTTGTTCTGGGGAATTTAAGTTCCTGATGTTTTTTTGGAAATATTCTAAGTTGCCGGATAGGTCGCGAGTTAATTTTATTGGTTAGTAAGGATTTTTTCTTGGGCGCCAGAAATTCCTCAACTCTCAAAGAACTGTCAAGTATCACCAATAAAAGCTTAAAAGCTAACAAAAATCACTTGATAGACGTTGAGAACTGTAGAATCTCGTTCTTGCCGGAAATAAAAAATGTTCTTAAAAACAAATTTACAATAATTTTATTTCAATAAATATTATTAAAATTAACAATCCAAATTATAACTTTGTTGAACAGAGTTGAAGAATTAAATTGATGTTAGAAAAAGAACAATTAAAATATTAATTTTTGAAATTAGTCAAAACCAAAAAAAATTCTGATCCAGCAGTGATTTTTACGTTTGCAAATAAAATACTTAGCTTAGACGCTCAACCCTGGTTGGACACACTTCTCTTCACCTCGTTCCCTTTTTCTCCAATTGCCTGTTATTTATTAGGTCTTTATGGGTAAGGATAACATCAGAGGGCATAAACGTCTTATAGAGCTGATACGTCTAATGCTGCAATGGTACACTCGGTTGATGCTTGATTATCAATCCAAGCTCTTTGACCAATTTCCGTGAAAATATGCAAACAGAAAAAACTTGTTTTAGACCAGAATATTGGTTGATATTAAACAAAAAAATGAACAATAATGAACAATAATTGAAACAATCTCATCAAAATATTTCAAACTCTTTTACTTAAAAATTAAATCTACGATCAAAAATTACAAGATTTGTCAATGAAGGATTAAACTATGATTAAAAGAAAAAAACAAGATTCGTCAATGAATCTGATAAAACTATGTTCCAAATTACAAGATCATTAATGAATGATTAAACTATGTTTAAAGATACAAGATTCGTCAATGAATCTGATAACACTATGTTCCGAAATACAAGATCATTAATGAATAATTAAACTAAGTTTAAAGATACAAGATTCGGCAATGAATCTGATAACACTATGTTCCAAAATACAAGATCATTAATGAATGATTAAACTATGTTTAAAAATACAAGATTCGTCAATGAATCTGATACTCAAGTTTACTTCAAAAAAATATAATGATTAAATTTAACTTAAGCACACTTTTAAATAAGTGCCAAATGAATGAAAAGTCCCCAAAAAAGTTTATTTAAAAGAAAAGTTCTAAAAAATAAGCTAAATACTAGTCAAAAATTGATAGAAATATGATTACTTCAAAATTACAAATTAATAAATATGCAAATTCTTCCTAAGTCAAATTTATGCGATAACAAAACTGTATGTGCTAAGATCACGATACAAAGCTGATCGACATTTCACATTATGTCACTGTTCTCCCATTTCATTCGTCAAAGTGAGCATTACGAGCCACAAGCAAAAATAAACCGAGCAAATTTAGCTATAAGTTAACAAGGAGCTAGGTTTACAAAGATGGAAAAATTATAAATTCACCGTCGACTGTCGGTAGAGACAAGAAAAAAAAATCTAAGGTGAGTTCTCAAAGAAATTCAATATGATATTTCATAAATTAGAAATAATATAAAAGAAACTCACCTTAGACCTTTAGAAAGTTGAATTTCCCAAATCCTCTACCGGCAGTGAACTGGAGGTCTCTTTGGCAAATCTCCGTCTCTTGGCAAATTTGGCAAGGCCTGAGTCGGGTACCCGATTTTTAAAAGTGGCGGATCAGAACCAGGAATTAGCTAAAAACACAAAAGACCAACAGAAATCGGTAATAACGTTAGGTTAGTTAAAAATTCTCCTTGTTAACTCGAACTACGCAGTTAAATGTTCCTGTAAAAGTTAACGAAATTTACGATAAATATGCTAAAATAGATTGAGTAGAGGGTCCACTAAGATCATTTATTCGACAATACTTAAAAAAAAAACCCAAGATGGCCTGGAACAATGATGAATACAATTTCTAAATCTAGATTAGAAATCTATAATAAATCAAAGTATTGTCGTCTAAATCATTGATTCTAAATCCCTCTAGAACCTGAAAATTGTCTTTAAGACACTCCTAAAACAAAGAAATAAATTTGTTCAGTTAAAAGCAGAATGTGCAAAAAAACCAAATCACATTCGACCAAAAATAAAAATGGCTCTCACCTTCACGACGTGAAATTGGAGACAAAGAAACGTTCGCCGTTCGATTTTAGAACCGGTCCAAATCGCATGCAAAGGAGTAGGTGGGAGACCATCAATTAAAATCACGATATTACTATCGCCCTCTATTCAAAGGCCAGTATAATAAAAATATTTTTACAGAAAACGACGTAAAACTAATACGCCTATAATTCTAATGATAGCTCCACCTATGTACAAAAGATCTAACTTCTAGCGAAATTTTACCTAGGTACCGAAACCAAATCGCATGTATATTTGCATAAAAATCACTTTGCAATATAACAATCTTAAAACCTGAAAAACCATGTAACGAATTATTTCGTTACAAACAGGAGCCCGCCGTCTTATCCATAGTGGACCAGGCCCACAGACCAGGTTTGTGGAGAAACTGATCTTCCAGCTGAGAGGTTCACCTAGCCCGTCCATCTATAATGGAGTACAGTGCAGTTGCTGTTCACATACGGAAGGCTGAAGGTATCGGCGAGTCCTGGTAGGATCTATTTAAATTATTAAGTGTATATCTGTATCTATAATTAAGTTCTTGCTCTATCGTGCTAATATCTTAAATTTTCCTAGTGAGAACTCTAAAGATAATTACCGAGTATATTCTGAGATATTACTTCAATATCGGCTCAACTCTCCTTTCTTGGAGAGGCTATTTATTTTATTGATTAAATCCCTATTTGTTTAGCTTTTGAAGATATTTTAGAAGTATCCTATATTTCAGCTGCTAAGGGAATAAGCTAAACCTAGTTTAGTGGATATTAATTCCCTAGTTTTTACATATAAATTGTTATATATTTAAGCAATAGTAACTGGGTAATATTAAAATATTCTTTTAAACATAACCCTTCTTGTTAAGTAGTATCGATGTAATTTATTAAGATTTCTATGTAGTAATTAGTGAGGTTAAGTTATTGATCAGAGGCTGTTAAGGGTGGAAATTCTTTTATCAATAAATTTCATTTAAGTAAGGATTATCGTTTGGAAAATTATCTCTATTGTTTTTTATTTTGATAAGGCCGAACCTGACTAGTTTCCTAACAGCAGTATTCAAATTGTTATTTAAGACATTTAGTTGAATGACAGTTGATCTATTTTGACGTGATTACAGATTTTTTCTGTTTATTAATCTAGAAGGATGAGGGAAAACAGAAGAATCGGTTGTTGTTGATTCAGTTAGTCTTTTCGTTTTCGTCATTAGCCAAAGAAGATTCCCTGGAGTGAGAAGAATTTGCTCCCAAGAAGTGTTTTAATTCTGAGATGAAATAGGTTCGAAGCCGTCCTAGACCTTCGGCAGAGGGAGGTTGTACTGTAGATGGTTTAAATTCTATCAACAGCCATTATGGAGATAATTCCAGTTTTTCTTTAAGATATCCAGGAAGGTTTTGGTGAACCCCAGTTATGCGTAAGCTGTTTTAAGTTGTTGTGAATGTAGAATTTCAATTAGATTTGGGGGACCGAGTTCGGCATCTTTGTTATTTTCATGTTACATTGCTTTTATGGATGGTTCTAGTTGCGGATTCCCCGTAGGGTTGTTAAGAATTTTATTTTGAAACCTGACAAAATTAGGCTACTCATTAATTTTGGATGACAGCAGTGAATGATAATTGACAATTTATGGTAAAATTTTTAACTGTTTATTTGACCGAGACACGTTCGTGGGCGTTTTCTTCCCTAAAGAATACGAAGAATTAAAAGGAAAACTTCTCTCTGGTTTACAGGACGTCCCGTATACAGATAAGTGTTTTTCTTTTAGGCGACAATAATGTTTACCTATTAGCGATTCGACAGAATTTTAGCATCGCCGTAAAGACTTTTAATTTAATCAGAATTTAGTAGCTCAAACAGTATTTTTAACAGCATTAATATTTACCATAGTTGTTGCGGACACGCAACAAATTTTAAATATTCAATTATTCGTTTCACAAAATATCTAATATTTTTACATGCACTTAAATTTTACTTCTTGTTCAAATCTATCCAGTTTACATTCCCTTCGTAGGTTAAAAACAGCCCTAATTCTATGAAACCAGACCTAGGACCAGGCCATTTTCGAAACGTCTCAAGCGCTTATTGCAACCACATGTTGGTTTAAGTGGCGAGATAAAAGAGCCTAAAGGGAGAAAATCGATGGTTTGAGAATAGGTTTGCCTGCATAAAAATCACGAGAAAAAGTCAGTACGAATACAGGTATCCGAACCGAACGCAAGCTCTCTCTTATGAAGGGCTAATATTAATTTCTATTTTATTTTTTATTGTGAATTGGCTCCAAAAGTCACTTTTCTATTGCGCGCTAGTGCCGCAAGTGATTAGGTAATATTTCGCGCCAAAAAATTACATTTCGCAGCTTTCTTACAAGTCATTTATATCCAAAGTTTACATTTTTTATACGCGTCAGTGCCGTAGTTAAATTTCCGTGCCAGGAAATACAATTTGTACGTTTGTTTTTACGTTTATAAAGGCACTCTAAGCCTGTACCTTTACATACCTTGTTGCTTCTACTCAGTGAAACACTTCAAATTAATTAATTAATTAATTAAGAGTAGTGTAAGCAGTTTTGTATCAAGTGCGACTTCAGGAGAATCAAGCGTACCAAGTACAGTTTAGAGGGCAAACTTAGTTCGTAAAATCTCCACCGAATAAAGTGAACTAGACTCAATTGTGCCACTGAAGGTTTGTCACAACTTTTAATAACATTTTTGAACTAATCTCCCCGATGTGTTAGAGTGCGTGCTAATTAGCAAACTTAATTAACGTAACGCCTCTTTTTATTTACACCTTTACTCAATCATTGCTTTTCTTTGGTTCTATTTTTAGAATAAGTAGTGGTTTAGCTCCTTTCTGTGTGTCAAATTCGATTTTTGTAACCTTTTGTTTGTTAACTTTGTTTATTATTATTATTATAAATTAAATGTTATTAAATTTAATGTTTATTTATTTTTTAATACAAGGTATTTCAAGCCGGTAATCTACGACAACACTGTTCTCTAAAAACAGTGGCCTTCGTCACATATCAAGCAATCAGTCTTGAGGTTCTGTGCAGTTGCGAAAATTAACTCCAACGCGCACAATAGTATTTATTAACAATTATCTCAATCACTAGAGTTTATATAGTACCTTTTGTGAAGTGTAGCTTCGCCGGCATAGTTCCATTACTTGATTCTCTCGGGTACTAGATTTTTCAATAATTTCTAGTGCATTTTATAACCGAGGAAGTTTATCCATTCTATTTGTCTTTTTCTGGCATTTATATTAAAACTTACCATAACACTTTGAGGAATTTGGTTTCTGTTAGGAACTTGCAACTCGGGCTTACGGAAAGGGCTATTCTAACCGAGTTGAATTCACTTAGAATAGTTTATGTGGTAAAGTCCGATAATTTTTATCACCGTCTAGGTTGCAGGTTTCGGGAAGGGCAATACGGGGGAGTGAACTTTTTAAATTTTAATTCCTTTTTCTTGACCCCTCTTAAAATTCCAAATTATTCTGTCAAGTTGACAGGAGGGTATGTCTAGTTAGACAGTAAACTGGGTCATTTCGAAATTTCACTACGGGGTAGTTGGGGTCTCTCAACCCAGGGAATTCTCTTATAAGGCTAGATGAGCTTGCTTTATTTTACCCCAAAATAAAAGTATTGGCCGCAATTTCTGTTGTTATTTAGTTTGAATTGAAGAATCTAGAACTTGTGTGATAACCTTGTGCCGCTAGTGTAGACTACGACAGGTAATTATTTACTTATTCGATACTTGATTTTGTACTTCATTTCTTTTATTTCCAAGTTTTTTTTATTGAATCCGTAATAACTACGATAGGGATTTGCTAACAAAAGTAAACTTGGTGGCGTCCAACCTCGGCTTGGACTTTAACCTATATTGATTTAATTCCATATCCAGGTACATCATTTTGGAACTCATTTAGTGACAATAAAAAAAAACATCGTACCACCCTGAGCTGAGCTAGCGTACGTGTTTTTCAGGCGGTGCTGGTAGGACTGATACGAAGACTGGTGGTGACAAAATTTCAAGGTATTACATCTGAATATAGTTTATTTAATTTGTAATTCTTAATTTGATAGCAATTTGACGCCCAGCGCCATCCATCTGCCGATAATATTATCTTCAAATTGAATAACAATAACGCGTCCAGCTTCAAATTAGAATTTAGCAGTAGTTTTAACTGGATTACAGGCAGTAGAGAGTTATAATTTTATAACAAATTGGCGCCCAACGTGGGGCCATTTATAATAACTAGAAAACTGGGCTATTGTGTTTGATTTGAATGGAAAATCGAAGGGAAATTGACATGTTGAGGACATTAAACCATATTTTGGTTCAGAGGACATATAATGTGATGAAAAATTACTTTGTATTTTTTTTTAAGGAAAGGGGGTGACTGTTACGCGTAGAAATTCTTTTATTTATAAAAGTCATTTAAGTAAGGAATATCGTTTGGAAAATCATCTCTATTGTTTTTTTTTTATAAAGCCGAACCTGACTAGTTTCCTGACAGCAGTATTCAAATTGTCATTTAAGAAATTTTGTTGAATGACAGTCGATCGATTTTGACGGGATTACAGATTTTTTCTGTTTGTTAATCTAGAAGGATGAGGGAAAACAGAAGAATCGGTTGTTGTTGATTCAGTTGGCCAAAGAAGATTCCCTCTAGCGAGAAGAATTAGCTCCCGAGAAGTATTTCAATTCTGAGATGAAATAGGTGTTTTACTGAAATTGAATTATAATATATATCTTTTTCTGGGTTAATATAGATTAAAGGGTCTGGAAGTTATTAAAGGGTTTGGAAGTTTAGTTGAAATTGTTGACTTTTGATTGAGCCTAAGTAGAAATATTTTCTTATAATAGTTATTGAATTATAAATTTAAACTGTTTAAACTTAATGTTGATCGGTTGTTAAAGGATGAGTTGGAATATGAAGTAAAGATTAGAGGTATATATCAATAACGCAAGCAAGCAAGCAACATTTATTAATATGGTAGTTAACAATGATTACATATACCTTAAACTACTATACATAACTATATATTTCGCGACACATTGTTACAGATAGGCTACGAGCGCCCTACAGGCGCCTCAGACACCTCTCAGCACGCAGTGTACAATAAAAAATTGGCCGATGTTAAGCCCTAGCCATGTTTCAACTAGCAGTAAGGTACCATCCCAGCAAGTAACTATTCTACTTAGGCTGTTGCCTTTCAGAAATTTTGAATTAATAAGTACAACACGGATGGCAATGGAACTGATGACTTATTTTCCGGGGTAAGGATAGATGAGGGGTAGTAACATGGGGAAAACAGTGGGAAAAACCCCATTTCACGATTCTTTGGTATAACATACGCACACATATACGGGACAAACACACACATTCATACACATAGGGTAGAAAGGTAGGAAGCTAGGTTATTCTAGCTTCAGTGAGGTGAGAATTGCAACATTGATATCAGGCATAGTCTCGGTGCGCTAGACCATACTTCGCCTACCGGAGCAGGGGAGCATGGAGACGACTCGAAAGCAGTGTTAAGACTGCTATGGTTCGGATTTTTGACCGTATATATAGTCCGTCGAGGTCCCTTGACATGCCCCGCCCACCGCGTTTTCAGCGCGATGGGAGGGGCATACCCCGGGCCGCGATAGACTATGATTTCGGGATGTCCAACTTCTGCGCTCCTGGTATCGGCATTTTCGTGTCGACCCCAGGGGCGCCGAAGGGGTGGATAGGGGTGGGTTTTAGGGATGAGGGGTGATGGGAAAATCCATTATTCGGGCGGCCGTGGCGCCTGGAAGAAGATTGACGTTTTTCGGTGTATGGGACCGTGTTTGGGTCTGCCGACCGACTCAAACCTCAAATCTGCAATGTGGGCAGTTCTCGGCGAGCCGAGTATTCCAGATGTATAAAACTTGCACGCCATTTTATCAACATATTCGTTGATGTAATCAATACCTGCCCAGGCGTGCAAGTCCCGTATTCTAGTGTACCGACTCGCCGAGAAAACAGCCCTTAAGTGTCTATTTTGCAATATTTGCAGTCTTTTGAGGTGTGTGTCGGCCACCGAACACCAAACCGGTGCACCATACGTCAGGTAGGGCCTAATAATGGATTTGTAAAGGATGAGTTTATTTGAGGGGCTGAGACAGGAACCATTCCTGATCAAAGGCTTCAACTTTTGCAGGGCGTCCCTGTTTTTGACGTGCACATGACTTATGTGCTTGCTAAAGTTGAGCTTTGAATCAAGAATGATTCCCAGGTACTTTACAGGATTTTTGGGGTGAATGGGGATGTTGTTGACTAGGATAGGGGCGGTTTCTATGTTGGTGAATTTTCTGGCGAACACGGCCAACTCCGTTTTACCGGGGTTAAGACGTATCTTCCAGTCGGAATAAAATTGAGTTATTAACTCCATATGTGCGGTTAACTTATTTGTCGCCTCCTGCGCGGTGTAGGAGTGGGAATAGAGGGCTGTGTCGTCCGCGTAGAACGCTAAGGACGTTTCAGGGTGGAAGGGAAGATCTGCTATGTAATAACTAAATAGCTGTGGCGATAGTACCGTTCCCTGAGGCACCCCCGCCCTAATATTTCTCCGGGATGAGAAGGACTTACCAATACGCACCGAGAAGGCGCGACCGGCCAAGTACGACTCTAATAACGCTGCGAAGTGCAATGGGAAGCTGTGCTTGATGAATAGCTTATGCA